>CAXIUB010000335.1:0-89425 GCA_964034835.1 Muscina levida | reverse complement strand
CGGACTTTCGGCAGAGCTTTTTAAAGTCGGCGGCGATGAGCTGGTAACATGCATGCACCAGCTCATTAATAAGATTTGGCTCAGGGAGTGCATGCCCTATGATTGGAATGTGAGTGTCCTTTGTCCCGTGCTTAAGAAAGGCGATCCTAGTATGTGTACCAACTATCGTGGGATTAGCCTTATACCCATCGCATACAAGGTCCTGTCTAGAGTGTTATGTGAAATACTAAAGCCCATTCTGGCGAACCTGATTGGACGTTATCAGTGTGGCATTAGACCTGGTAAATCCACCACCGACCAGATATTCACACTGCAACAAATCCTGGAGAAGATCCAAGAAATGCTGATCGACACCTACCATCTGTTCATCGATTATAAAGCTGCATTCGACAGTCCGATACGACAGAAATTGTTGGATGCTATGGCTGAGTTTGGTATTCCCGCGAAGCTATTTCGACTTTACGTGATGACACTGACTCACACGAAGTCTTCAGTGAAAATTGGGAAAAACCTGTCAGAGCCATTTTCTACCAAGCGAGGCTTTACACAAGGCAATAGTCTGTCCTGCGATCTCTTTAACATCGAAATGGAGATGATCATGCGGAAGACTGCAGTAAACAGAAATGGTACCATCTTCAACAAAAGTCACATGTTGCTCGCGTATGCTGATGATATAGATATTATTGAACGTGGATTGCGAGTTGTTACTGTGGCTTTTTCGAGCATTGAAAAGCAGTCGGCTGAAGTGGGTCTGGTGATAAACGAGGACAAAACCAAGTTATTTGTTTCAACGAACAAAGAGTCCACTCGTCTGGGACGCTGCGTGAACGTTGACAACTAAAACTTTGAATGGTAGATGATTTTGTCTACCTTGGCTCCGCCATAAACAAAAATAATAATGTCAGCCTGGAAATCAAAAGACGAGTATTGATCGCAAACCGCTGCTACTATGCGCTAAGCAAGCGACTTAACGACAAAGCGCTCTCTTGAAGAACAAAGGTCCAGCTCTACCTACCTGTATTGCTCTACAGCGCAGAATCCTGAGTAATGACACAAGCGGATCAATCTATTCTGGGAGTCTTCGAGAGAAAAATACTACGCAAAATATTTGGACCCATCATCGTTAACGGCGAGTACCGTCGTCGAATGAATCATGAGCTGTATCTGCTGTACAATGACATCGACGTAGTCAAGCGCATTCAAATAGACCGAATGTGCTGGCTTGGACACGTTGTACGAGTGGACGAAAACGCTCCAGCTCGAAAAGTCTTCGGCAATAAACTCGATGGTCGGCGCAGAAAGAGGCGACCAAAACTCTGATGGATGGACCAGGTGAAAGAGCTGTTAACTAAGCTTGGTGTGACGAACTATCTACGGAGCGCAAAAGACCGAAGCGCTTGGAATATTTTTATATGTGAGGCTACTAATGGATAAATTTTTGTTGTTGCTGCCATTAAAGAAGAAGAAGAATAACAGGATAAAGTTTTGGAGAAAAAAACTGAAAGTATAGCCACGCCCCTTCTGGTACCTCCCAGACAAATTTACGATTCCGCCCACATTAGATATCGAGTAATAATATTAATATATCCAACGCGATCATGCCCAAATCCTGTACATAGGGTAACACATTTATGTGATTGTATCTTTTTCACATTGGTCAGAGTGATTGCACCGCTTTAATCCCTAAAAGTTCGAATTTCTAAAGATACATTCGTTTCGCACGACTAAAATGGAATTGTTCTATAGGGAGCATTCCCATATACGATAATAAGCCGCTTGCTGTGGATGATGGTACCAGTTGTATCCCCTTTCGGCCTTTTTACCCCAAATGTTCGAATTTCTAAAAACCCCATTTGGCGGCTGTCGAATCCTATAGGGAGCAATGCTATTAACATAGCAATGCTATTTACCTATAGGCATTTGGTCTGTTCGATAGTACAAGTTTAATTCCTTTTTTTGTATTTTTACACCTTACGAATGAATTTCGAAAAAAAACTTCATATCGAACCTGTAGCCGTTTAGTAACGGTTTTAACCATTTTTGGCCATTTTATACCCTCACCCTACGGGTAGGGGGGTGTTTATCATTTGAAACGACCCAAAAGTGAAACATATAGAAGCAGTCACTTTAGACCCAGGTTTCTTTGAACCAAATTTGATTCATGTCTTTTTAAGTCGTTTGTGCCATGTCCATCATTACGCCCACTTTAGAAATCGAGTAATAATATCAATACACTCGATACGATCGTGCCCAAATTCTGTATTTTGTTAAGCTATAACATGACAAAGTTATATAGAAAAAAACTGAGAGTCTAGCCGCGCCCCTTCTAGTACCTCCCATATAAATACACCTCTCCGCCCACTTTGGGGATGAAGTAGAAATATCAATACACTCGCCACGATCGTGTCCAAATTCTGTATTTTGTTAAGCTATAACAGGACAAAGTTTTGTAGAAAAAAAAACTGAATGTCTAGTCGCGCCCCTTCTGGTACCTCCCATACAAATATACCACTCACTTCAGAAATCAAGTAATAATATGAAAATAATAGAAAATGTGATGGTTTACTGAGGAAGAGGGTTATGTAAGTCGGTCTTACTGGTTTACACCTAAAAAGTACAAATTTTGAAAACCCTTCTTGCTTCATTATAATTCTATAGGGAGCACGCCCATATCAATTTTTACGATTATAGCTTTAGGCGATTGGTCTGGGTGATGATACAACTTTTATACCTTATATGTAATTTTTACACCTAAAAGTACGAATTTCCAAAAATTCATTCTAAGCTGACGTGTATACGAAAAGAGGAACAACCACCCCAAATGTCATCATCCTATCCTATCGTATCCTATAGATTATGGACATTTTATTACAACCGTTTTATTAATATGACCGATATAACAATTTTTCCAAAAGGGGCATGGCACCGCCCATTTCCCAGCGAGACGTCATCCTCCATGTACCATTAACATATGTAGCAAATCTCATCTTCTTACATTTAATGGCTTGTGAAATATGACCGATTGAAATTTGGTTTGTTTTTTGCCTATGATAGAGGACCTACGGATAGTGCTACACAGTAAAAATGTCATTGCAATCGATCCATTTATTTCGCGCATATTACCATTTTTTCAAAGGGGGCGTGGCACCGCCCATTTTCTAGCGTGACGTAATCCTCTTTGTATCAATAACTTAAAAAAAAAAAACACTTAATTTCCCTTTGCACCCCATGAATGAGGTATGGGATAGCTTCTCGCGTTGTTGTGAATTAACACGCTTTCTATTTTTAGATTCACGACTAACGGCACCTACTTGTTTATCGCCGAATGCGAACGTCACTGTTTGAGAAGCTCTTACTAGACACGACGATTGAATCGACGCTTAATACTGCGAAGTTGCTGTCAACAACATTCGAGGGGAGCCGACAATGAAAGAAAATGTTATTTATTTTTTTCTTTTAATATGACTGGAGCCAGGTTTGAACCTGCGATCTCCCGCATGGTAGTCGCGTGTTCTAACCACAATGCCACGGCCTTGTATCAATAACATATGAAGCAAATCTCATTTTTATACCTCTTATGGCTCCTGAGATATCACCGATTGAAATTTTGGTTTGCGCGGGCGGTATCACGCCCCTTTGTCTAATTACGTCCTTATGTAGCCTATGATATGGACAGTATTACACAAAAAAATATAATTTCAATCGGACCATTTATTTCGGCGTGGCACCGCCCTCCTTCCGCAAAAAAGTATTTTTTCTTGTACGACCAACATATGTACCAAATCTCGACTTCGTACCTATAATGATTTATGAGGTACAACCATTTTAAATTTCAAGCCTTTTTACGCCTTGCAAACCGAATTACCAAAAATCCCTTCTTAGTGCGCACCTACGTCATAAAAGGAACCTACATTCCAAAATTCAAGGTTCTAGCTTTAGAAGTTTGGGCTGGGGAGTGATCAGTCAGTCACCTAAGCCTTTTATATTTATAGATTGTCATATCTACCACTTCTCCTTATGGGCGTTACAAATAGAAAAACAAAATTAATATACCCTTCACTCCTTTCCACTTTTTCTAGATAATGAACATAGATTCTGTATTGACTTCATTGAGATGATTAGAGATTAATCAATCTCTTGCGTAATTGTTGGTGGGACTGTCAGAGCTCTTGTTGTTGGTTGTGAGTGGACTGTATTTAATCTCGGCCGCTGAGAAGAATTAAGATGATAAAGGGCCAAGTTTCAAGCAAAGGTTAATTCGTCGTCGGGCTAGGGAATAAAAGTTGCGATTTTAGCTTATGTGTAATTTCTCAAGATCATGAGAAATTACAGTTTGGCAGATGTTTGTTAGAGAAAAGATAAGAAGAAAACCAAATGAATTAATATTTAATTCAAGATGTTTTTTATTGGAAAGAGACTGATGCTCACCGATAGATGACTTCTGGGAAAGTGGACGATTAATTTTCAATGCACTTACATTGAAGTTTTCTTATGTCTTAACATAGATATATTAACAGTTTATCCATAATTATTAATTCACAATAACGTTAATGTTAATTCATTTAAGTACTTTTTAACGTACTATTAGATATGACATGAAATATTAATCTCCATACATATTTAACTTCAATTAGGTATAATAATTCAATTTCTAAGTAAAGTTTTATAAACGAATATATAATATAAACTTATAAGTTTATACAGATTCCTATATAATTGAAAAAATCACAATATACCCAAAGACAGACATTACATTCTTTCAACCTTAGCAATGTTCTTATTCCATCTACCGCACGACTGAAATTATCCTAGTATAGGTAACCACCACTCTTCAACCTAAATGTGTTATCGCTACATAGAAAATGTGTGAGGTTCTTTTAAAACAACCTTTACTCGGAAAGTCATATCATCTATGGTAATAGGGCAGACGATTTAGTGGCATTTTCACCCATTAACTTCAATGAGTAGCTATTGAAACTATGTTCAGTTATTAAGTACATATTTACAGGTAAAATCTGAGAAGCTGAATACAAGTTCACACAGATTAGTTTTGAAAACGCCATATCGTCAGCTATAGTATGCAGTACTTTTCTCACATAAGTACTACGTAGAGAAGAGAAAAAGTATTGCTGATTGTTTGAAGAAAAGCAAACAATACTTTTACCATACGTACTATGGACCTGTTGGATGTACATATATGCATTAGAATGACTCGTTTTGATGTTTTTCACTGTAAAATACAAAAATGCATTGGTTATGCTATGACTCAAATTGTAATAGTAAGGAAAGTAAGGATATATCGTCCCTTCAATACAGTAATAGCCTATTTGTTGTAGAAAGTGTCCTATTATACGCTTTTGTTATATTGAGGGGACGATTTGATGTTGTTCCCTTAACACATAGCCAACACTTTGCATATTTATAGAAATTGCTGTTTTAACGTTATAAATACAATTTATAAATACACATTATTGAACTCTAAGTATTGCACTACTTACAATGCTTTAAGGCAACTTGTTTTTAGATACAAAGAACACGAAATTACTCTTGTTTAATTAGTTAACATATATTGCACATTGAAAATAATGACAATCATAATTTGTTTGTGTTCCAAATATTTCCCAGTATAATTGTGAATACAAAAGAGAGGTCTATTGGGGCTTAGAGCAATATTTATACAAAATCAAGTCAGCAATAGTCTATCAATGATTTTGATAGATCCACACGATTACAATTCTATTTGACTTCCCTTTCCATCTCATTAACCAAAAACATTGAAAAATATTTTGTACTTTACAAATGACCCTTAGATACCAAGTAATAGCAGTACCTTGCCCTTCATCCTCATTAATACACAAGGATAATATTCAACCTATTTGCCCAAAAACATGTTTGCGATCAGTTGATACTGAGTGTACAGCAAATATAATTGTGTTAGGTTTTGCAGTTGTTGTTAACTGATTACCTGTCAAATCACACAAACTGTTTATCAATCGGGTGGAAGGAATGTATGCCTCAACCGATGCCAATTTTGCAATGAGTGTTTGTTTTATGTGGTATGACTATTCTAAGGAAAAATAGTGATGTGTAGGCAATATCCATGAATTTTACAGGGTAAAGAAAAAATTGTACTATAAATGCTATATATTTGCAATATGGATGTGCTGATTAATAAAAATAAACAAAATTATTTTATTTACCATAAAAGTCTAAACATTATCTGTATATCTTACTAGCGGACCCGGCAAGCTTCGTCTCGCCCCAAGTTAATGTCAGATAAACTCTGTTGAGAGTGGTATGAATTGAAATAATCGGAATTCGTTAGATAAGGACTTCCTCTTCTTCGTCTGTTAAATCACATTGTTTTGCAGTTTATTGACGGACAACCGCAAACCATTGCACAATTTCGTTTGATTCAGATACCGCAATATGATTATGATCGATCCCATCTTCATTATTCATTATGCGGCACAAAGCGAGTTGGAAGATTCGGTCGGATTGTTGGTCGCTTCATCCTCGTCGGTCACGCTGTAAATAGATTTGTGCAAATGCAGTTCTCCAGCGATTTGACATTCTGAAATGAAATCCATGCTATCGATGTCCTTATTCTTCGCTGCTAGTACTGCCAGTTAATTCACCCAATCGAGAATTTTATAATTTTGGGCAATGCCTGGGAACACTTTAGTGATGAGTTGCTTTTTCGACGATGTGAACTCGCAAAAATTTGCAGGGCCATTGGCAAGCGCCAGCAGTTGTCTCGAGAATTCAGTGGAGGGAGAATTCAGTCAATGGGAGGTTCTGCAAAGAGACCTCCATAGTCGTGGCCAATTTCAAATTCCTCCGGTCGGGTTCAATGGATGACATGTGACTCCGAGGTACGCAAACAAAGTACAAATTTGAATCGCTGACGTAGAATCGTTCGCATCGGCGAGCACTGACGTCAAGCAAATTTAAATTTTGGCAAGCCTCTCAAAATGTGTGAACAGCACACCATCCACAGTACGCAGCGAATTGAAGGATAGCAAAGATAGAAGCATACTCCCTGGCGTGGATGAACTGTGTACTAATTAATTGTACGACGTTTACGTCATCTAAGGTTTGATCGTCTAATAGGAGGCATTAGTCAAGTAAATAACTGTCCCTAAAAATCTACAAAGTCATTACGGAATGAATGCCCGCAATTCAATTGGGTAACCTAATTTTTCATACGTAAACTCTTTTTCTGAGAAAAATATCAAACTGATAAATATTTAATAGGATATTAATATATATTTTTTATCTAAATAATATATATCTCGTTAAATTTTCTAACCAAAATCATCAAATCATGCGAAAACTGGAAAATTTCATTGATAAAAACAAATCAAATTTTTTCCATTTTTCCGGAATTTTTCCAGTTTTTCGCTAATATTTTTCTATTTTTCCACTCGAAAAGCCATTTCGTAACAGTTGCACTCAAATTTCCCGACTTTTCCGAAGGATTTTCCCAAAATGATCCTATATAAAAAACACCTGCCAATTACGAACAATTGAGAAAAAAAAATTGGGAAACTGGGTCAGCGTTCTCACTTGATAAATTACTAGACATTTTCCACACCATTTTCATTTATATAGATTTCACAATAATCCGAAATTTTCCAAGCAACACCACCAATTTTCCACCTTTATGTCATCTGAAATCATCAAATCAAGAGCAACAATAGAAGATTCCTATTTTTTCATTCGAAAAGTAATTTCTGAATAATTATTCGAAATTTTTCACATTACAAAATTTTTTCGAAAAAAAAATTGTTTTCATAATTTTCCAACCAAAATTTTCTATTTTTCCATTCGAAAAGCTACAAAAATTTAATTTGCGATTTTCGTCAAAGCGATGCAATGCATGAATGCAAATTCAAAATTTTCGATTTTTTCGAAATTTTCCGAGTTTTCCACCGAGAATTTGTCTATTTTTCATTCGGAAAGTCATTTCGGAATAATAATCCGAAATTTTTCGCAGTTACATCGTCCAAAACTATCAAATCATACACAAAAAAGCAAAATTTCGCCGAAAATAAAAAATTAAAATTTTCCGAATTTTATTAAAAAAAAATTTATTTTTCCATTCGAAAAGTCATTCGTAACAATTGCACACAAAATACTATACAAAAAAGCAATTTTCGATTTTTCCAATTTCCCGACTTTTCCGGAGGATTTTCCCATAATTTTCTTTCACATAAACATTCTCCCGATGATGAACATTTTTGCCACCATTTTTATATATATAAGATATACACTGCACATATTAAACATATTAAGTATAAATATATTTTTACATAAAACTTATGTGTATAAAAGTCCGGATATTAATATGTTAACTTTAGTTCTATTTCAGTTGAATTTACAATATTATAAAAATTCTCAACAACACTTGCCAACTTTATACTCTTTTCGCCCATTATACTCATTTTATAATGGCTTCTTTGTTAGATATCAAAACAAACACTTGTATCCATTAAGGTTTCATATTATTATTATTAGATAAGATACTCCATAGTAAGCTTTAGTTTATTTTCTAAATTTACGAAAGAAAAAAAAAATGGAATGTTCAAGTGGTAATTTAATATATGTATGTGTGGTATGTGTACGGTGTATAACAGCATCATAAGTATGATTGCAATTTTGGCAACAAAATTTTATTACGAAAGTTGTAAAATATGGCTGGGTTAAACGTATGCCAAATGAAAACTTCTAGATTATACATACGGGTTTTTTCCACTGCCGAAACTATGAGAAATTATAAAGTATTTAAGAAAAAGAAAGAAATATATTAACATGGTAATATGATATGTCTAATGATAATTTTCAAGTCTTGGTTGAATGTTATATAATTGCGAATTTAAAAAAACAAATTGAAGTCTTGAGTGATTTTCCACTTTGAGTTTTCTGTTCGTTATTCACTTGGGAATTACTAGAAGTTTTTTTCGGAGGTACCCAAGAAGCTCACAACAGTGCCATTGGATATTCATTTAGTGAAAGCAAATTTGAGAAGGGGCTAGAACAGCCGACTACCATGTGGGAGATTCGTGGGTCGATTCCCGGTTCCAGTCATCTTCATTTTATCTTTTATTGCCGGCTCCCTCAATGTTGTCGACAGCAACTTCGCAGTATAGTGTCAAGTCAATCGGCATGTTTAGCAAAAATATTCTCAAACAGTTACGTTCGCATTCGTCGATAAGCAAGTAGGTGCCAATTGTTGTGAATCTAAAAAAAAATTAGAAAGGGTGTTAATTCACAACAACAGAAACAACTACATCACTTCATTCATGGGGTGTAAAAGGTAAAAATTGAGTAAGTTTTTTAATAAAAACTCAAAGAAAAGAAGATACAAGAACCTACTGAATTATTGACGAAGCCTGCAATCGTTATAAGAACAATGGATATGCTCTTAAAAAGTCCAAACTATCTACAACGTTCGTGAATCTATCCAATGTGCGGATATCCTTGCTTAAAATACAGGAAATGCGATGGATAGAGCAGAGATGCAAGCGACGAAGGAACTGTGATATGTATGTGATATTTGGATGTGAATTCATAGACGGCAAAAGATTTAGTCATTTGGTATCGTGGTTTAAGACTGTGCATGACTGAATAGCCACTATTTGCATCATGACTGAAAACATACACTTCACGTAGATTCGTATTGGCTTGTGATGCATGAATGTAATGCATACTAAAACTTTTGATCGGTTTAACTTGGCAAACCCAGAGTGATCCTTGCCAATGGCACCTCAAGTTTCCTCACAGAGCTCCGTATTCGTGTTACTACTGCGGACTGAGTATCTCTAAGTGGTGACGCCTGGAAACGTGGCTTTGACACCCGCCAGAGCTCGGCTAACTATGAGGGACGAAACCTAAAACCCAGGCACGTCTGCTGGTCAGCGTCTGAGCCAGAATTGGCGGCTGTAAAGTAAAACCTGACAGGAGAGGAAAACTGCGACGTGGTGCGCTGGGCTTAAAACCCGCCACTGACCTTTGAACTATTGCAAAGATGTAGGAAAAGAGTAAAACGGACGCCCCAAAATGTTGACGACCATTGCAAACGAATTAAGGACTATAGGTCTGCAAAGAGCCATCCAAACACACTTGTGGTATGTAATTAAATTTTCTTATATCTGCTTATATCTGTTTCGCTCTCTTTGGATTGTGTGCGTATAGAATATTTCTCTTTTAGATAACGATAGAATAGGTATGAGAGAATGAAAAAAGAACGAAATTTTGTTTTCTTTTTTGTTAAAATTTGCCACAGATGAAACTTACACCATTACTTTTTGTAAAAAGAATAAAAAAAACCTAAGAAAACATCATCAACGCAAAGCGTACGATCTGGAATATCTATATTAAATGGATATATCCATTTAAAAAAGAGGAACAACAGTTACTTCACTGAGTGGAACAGATCAAGAGAAAAAAAGTTTCCACTACAAAGAGAGTGAGAGAAAGAGATGATACGCGATCTACTCAATCCAAAACGCATTAGCACATGTTTTGTGCTAGTCTTTGTTGTATTTGTACCGATAATATGAGGTTCTTACTTGTTTTATCTGTTTGTACAAGTAGAATGAATGGAACGCTACAGGCCTTTATTAAGGACCATGATTTGAGGATATGCACCTGGAATGTTAGAACACTGTATAGATCAGGTGCCTCTATCCAACTGGCGGAAGTCCTCGTAGAATACATGGCTGATATAACTGCTTTACAGATATCCGATAGACGGAACACGGGAGGTCGCGCATGAAGACGTGCGACATCTTCTATAGTGGCCATGCGGACATGAACGAGTTTGGATGTGGATTTGTGGTTGGCAAGAGATTGCCACACCTAGTCTCACGGTTCAACCCGGTGTGTTAACGGATAGCCATCATAAGAGTAAAAACAAAGTTTTTCCACTTAACACTTATATGTGCCCATGCTCCGACAGAAGAGAAAAGCAATGAGGACAAAGACGAGTTCTACGAGAGCCTAGAAAATGTATATAACAGTAGCCCGAGCCATGACATCAAAATTCTTCTAGGCGATTTTAATGCTAAAATAGGCAGGAAATCCGCGTTTGAGCCTACCATCGGAAAATTTAGTCTGCATACCGATACGCCGAACACTGACATCAGACTGATTGATTTCTCTGCGGCAAGAAATATGGTAGTTAGCAACGCTAGATTTTACCATAGAAATATTTATAAGTTAACATGGTTATCTTCAGATCAATTGACGAGGAATAAGATAGATCATGTGTTATTCGATGGAAGGCACACATCGAGTGTTCCGGATGTACGAGTAATCAGTGGAAAATTGTCTCCGATCACTACCATACCGTAGTTAAAGTACGCACAAGGCTAAGCATGGCAAAAAACGTACGTAACCCGGCACAACGAAAGCTGAACATCGGTAAACTGCGGACCACAGAGGTAGCGGACGACTACTCCAACCACCTAACTCAACTTCTGCGGAATGCTACAATCTCTTATAATATTACCTCGCAGTGCTAATATATAGTCGACTCTATAGAACGGACTGCAAGAAGCGTACTTGGTTACGCAAAGCCGTCTCAGGAAGATGCCTGGATGTCGTAATGCCTCGAAAGAGATGGATACTGCATACAGGTCGAAACTGCAGCCAATGGCAACGCGAGATGTTAGTGAACGGCACTCATATTGTTAGACGGAAAAGAAGGAGCTGAAGAAGATACAGATAAGTGCACAGAGTTGCTCCTATGTATAGGGGAAGCCCGAAAATTCTACCAGAGAATTAAGGCGAGAATGCGTGGAACAGGGTTGCCCTCCTGCAAGGACAGCGATGGTTAGCTAGTGACGAACTTTTAGACGGAAAAGAAGGAGCTGAAGAAGATACAGATGAGTGCACAGAGTTGCTCCGATGTGTAGGGGAAGCACGAAAATTCTACCAGAGAGTTAAGGCGATAATGCGTGGAACAGGGTTGCCCTCCTGCAAGGACAGCGATGGTCAGCTAGTGACGATCCCGGATAATGATCTGATAATATAGAGAGATCATTTCAGAAATTCACTGGATACGGACACTACTCCAGAAAACCCTGCTCCAATTCATGACGATGGTATTAACTGTCAACCTCCGAGCCAGAGCGAGATACGTGTGGTAATATCCCGCCGTAGAAACAACAAAGCGGCTGGAGCCGATAGTCTCCCGGCTGAATTGTTAATGGCAGGTGGAGAGAAGCTGATTAGGAGCATGTATCAGCTCCTGGAGAACGTCTGGCTGGAGGAGAGCATGCCCGGATATTAGAGTCACAGTCTGTTATGTCCCATATACAAGAAAGGATATAGTAGTGAGTGTAAGAACTACCGTGGAATAAGCCTATTACCAATTGCGTACAGGGTCCTATCGAGAATATTGTGTGAAAAACTACACAGAAAAAAATTACGACAAATGAATTGTCATATTAAATACCATTTCGTCAATACAACTAAATATTTAATTAAAAAGGCGCCAACAACCGAAATTGTAAAAACAATAAACAGTTTTGTCATATTTACATTTTTTTTATTTTTGTTGAATTTGAAAAGTGGTAGAAAATTTGTAAATATGACAATTTACAACCACCCTCAAATGGAAAAGTTGTTATAAATCAAAATTGAATGCTAACAATTTTATTTAATTACTTAACAACAATTGTGTTTTTTTTCTGTGTAAAGCCAATTGTAGAAATATGAGGAAGGTGATTAGAACGGCTGGTGTCAACATGTCTGGCACCATATTCCACAAGAGCCACATGCCACTAGCCTATGCCGATGATATAGACATCATTGGCCGAAATCTGCGGGATGTTACTGCAGTTTTCTCATCACTAGAAAAGGAGTCAGCAAAAATGGGTTCAGCTTTCAACGGGGACAAAACATAAATAATTATTTCGATGAACAAAGAGTCCTCTCGATGACGACGCACCGTGAACGTTGAAATTTATTGTTTTGAGGTAGTATATGAGTTGACCTACCTCGGATCTTCCGTCAACAAGAAAAATAGTGCCAGCGAAGTATTCAAGCGGAGAATAGTGATCGCCAATAGATGTTCTTATCGACTTCGGTAACACTTTAATAAAACCACCTTATGTCGGAATACTAAGAAACTTTTGTACCAGGTGTTAACTTTACCCGTTCTGTTGTATGCCGCCGAATCGTGGGTGCTTAAGACAACGGACACACAAAACCTGGAGTATTCGAGAGAGACGTACTCCGAAAAACTGGTTCATATATCTGTATCGACGGCGAGTTTCGCCATCGGACTAACCACGAGCTGTATAAGCTTTACCGTGACGTAGCTAAAATAGTCAGAATCCAAGGACTACGATGGCTGGGACATGTTGCCAGGATGGATGTAAATGCTCCAGCGAGAAAGGTTTTGAAGGCGAACCTGAACGACAATGCAGAGCAGCGAGACCCAAACTTCGTCGAAAGGACCAAGTGGTAGGCGACGTGGCACCACCTGGTAGGACTAACTGGAGAACGCACGCAGAAAACCGAAGCGTGTAGAATCCTTTAATACCTCAGGCCTCTAATTTATGAACCAGGTTCGTAAGTTGTAATGGTCTCCTTAAGTAAGTAAATAACATTTTATTCTTCGGTGGCCCCTTCTATAATAAATTCGCAGTAATTATGTCTACTAAAAGCTTCTCAAATAGCTAACGTTCGCATTCGTTGTTAAATTGTGGGTCCCATTGTATGGGACAAAAACTAGGTGCATGTTGAGCATGGTGAATGTAATCGCTGATGTCAGCTATATTTAGGAGCAGTCAGTGATGATTGTCTCACTTATGTTTCGCCTTACATTTACACGGGAGTGTCAAAGGCCGTTGAATCTGTGCGCTTTTGCTTACAAAGTAAGGGAAGATGTCAGTTAGTCCCATTTCGGTTGCAATTATAAGCGAAGTTTTACGCGAGCTTGATAACACGCTTGATTACACAGTAAGTGACGCTGTCTGTGGGTGCCATTTTAATCGGAGTTATAATGAGTGGACGATATTTTATACATTACACACGCATTACATTTTAAGTACTTAGATCCTCGCTTACAATGTCATACTGATGTCATGGATTACTAAATAGATACTTCGTTTCATTTACCACTGGCCTTTCCAATTTTTAGTTCATGTGTTGTAAAGAGAAAGTACTCATTACTATTCTCATATGAAGGCTACTAACGACCGTTCGTTTCAAATCATCAATTAACCACCCGCCTTAAAAACTACATAATATTTACTCATTTTCCTTCAACGACATAACACTTGATAAATGACAAAATGGACATCATTTTATGCTTCACTTATAACCATGATTATTTTTGCGGTCCGTAACCATTCAGACCTTTGTCTGCCATAACAACTTTGTTTGATAATAACCATATCAAATCCTGCATAGATTTGTTGTCATTATTATTACTGCTGGCTACACATGGAAAATAT
The DNA here is from genome assembly GCA_964034835.1 of Muscina levida. Lineage (NCBI taxonomy): Eukaryota > Metazoa > Arthropoda > Insecta > Diptera > Muscidae > Muscina > Muscina levida. The sequence goes on along the minus strand of CAXIUB010000335.1, from coordinate 74,954 downwards.
TTTACACCATTACTAGTGCAAAAGGTAGTTTAAGTGTGTTGTGTCAATTAAAATCACAAAAGTTGTTAGAGAGAATAGGTTTAAGCTTTATAGTTCCATTAGACCTTTTTTCATTTCACACTATAGTCGGCTGCTTTAGAACTATGCATATTATGCATATATACTAAGAAAAGTGTATGTGTGTGCGTTTTAGTGTAGGGCTTAATGCTCATAGATAAAGTGATGTAAAAGGTGTGACCGGAGTACAAAATAAAAATAATAAAAATCTTTGTAAATGACCACCTGCTTCCCCCCGAGGTCAAGGCAAATTCGTAACACATTCACACACTAATATCATGTAACACATTTAAGAGGATTTTGGTTAGAATTTGTATTAAATCGTATTACCAATGTTGAAAAATAAAACCCTTTTATACCTAAAAAGATGTGGTTCTTTTACATATTGATACATATATAAGTTGTATGTGTGTGTGTGACTGATTCAAAAAGATACCATGGGGACATAACAATAAACTGCTGGGGACCATAATGTCTTAAAAATAAAGTGGGGACGAAAAGGATTGTTTCAACGGTGTCTTAAATTACATTTGATAAGAAATTCTGGCAATTTTCAACTTTAATACAGTTGAGGGTCTAAGGAACATTGTATATTAAACAAATTTGCCAAATTTATAATTAACTGAATTTAAAACAGTGGGAAGGATTGGGGCCAGTGTAGAAAATTAAAAGAGTCTTGTCACACCAAATATAGCTTTACTTTCATTGGCACAATGCTGGTAATAATTGGTAAATGGCATCATGTTTGTTATAACTAACAAAAAGTTCCTTTATATCTAGTGGAATGAAAGTACCGAAATGCAGGTAGGCTATGTAGTCAAAACACCCAAGTACAAAATTGGTGAACAAATTAATTCGAACCCCTTTTTCTAACCCATTTTTCAAATCAAGTTGTGCATATATTGTATTTTAGTTAGTTTTATTAGTACGCAAATATGCTTTACTACTGAAACCACTTGAATATTCTACCCATGTCTAGACAAATTTTGTAAATGTACACATACAATGCCAAAGTTTTTCGTAACCAGCTTGCTGCCCATACCACATGGTTATCATATTGAATATAATTTTTTAACGAGTCATGTTTACTAATTAAGGTGTATTTAGGGTTTTTGCTAAGCGACAGCAGTGATGGTTCTAAACCAACGACGAACAACCGCAACTACCTTCAAAATGTTAAAATCACGTTGCGCATTAATTAACGTAAATGTTTTTGAAATGTGAGGTAAAATATTTTACAAAAAATATGCCAAAAAACAAAATTCACTAAACTCAGTGGTGTAACAAAAACACACATGTTGAATGCATAAATAATCAAAAACTTAGAAATATGGTGGGGACATACAAGAAGAGTGAAAAGAGAAAAAGAGATCCAAGAGAGTAAGTTAATGTATTTTACGAGAATACGTGTGTACAATAAGTTCTAGTAGATAACTCAAAAATTGGAGGGGTTAGTCGATAAAGAATATCTGGAGAAAAAAATATATAAAACTAAATTTAATTTCGGTACAACAAAAGAAAATTTTAGTACACTTAAAAGTAATTTATCTATAAATATAAAAATGAAATGGTCCACGTATGTCATACCATCACTTGAGAACGGCTGGAGCGATTTGGCTGATTTTTTTTTATTCGATTCGAAACTTTCCGTAGATTGTTTGTGATCCAAATCAAATCCAGGTGGCGCTAGGGTGGATTTATATCGAAAATTTGAATGCATGTACCAATTCAACTGAAATTTAGAATGGATATTCATTTGATCATGAGAAAACATTTTATGTACAAATGGACCCGGTAGATGGCGCTGGGGTCGGTTTACAATCAAAATTTTAACGAATGGGCCAATTTAACTGAAATTCAGAATCTATGTTTGTTTGATCATCAGAAAAAATCGTATGTACAAATGGACCCGGTAGATGGCGCTAGAGTGGATTTATATTGAAAATTCATCAATTTAACTGAAATTTAGTATTTATTTTTGTGGAACCTTGAGAAAATTTTTTTTGTATAAAATGACCCGGTAGGTGTCGCTATGATGGAATTATAATGAAAATTTTAACGAATTAAACAATTTGATTAAAATTTAGAATGTATATTTGTTGTTTATATCAATTGTCCGCTTTTACTTACACTTAAAATATATGATTTTTTTGGCATGAGAAAATTTTGAATGTATGTTTGGAACCAGTTGCCGGTGTTTAGCTTATGATACACTTAATTTTTGGAATGTCATTTAGTCACTTTTTTAACATCATAGTTATTCAGAAGTCTATATATATAAAAAAGATGTACATTTTGATGTCACCACTAATTGTGAAAACGGTTGACCCCATTTGTCCCAAAATTTCAGTGAAAGTTAAGGATTGGCTGTAGATGGTCACCCGGACCGCAAAAAAGCTTAAAGAAGAATGACTAACTTTTATAATGGCGCACTTCCCACAGAATAAGAGAGCTTCACAAAGTGGTTTTTCCCATTTCGAAATTTTAGGGGACAATAACGAAAATAGGAATAACTGTTGATGTTTAAGGACCATGATTTAAGGATATGCACCTGGAATGTCCGAACTCTTTACAGAGATGGTGCCTCTATCCAACTGGCGGATGTCCTCGACAAATACAAGGCTGACATCACCGCCATACAGGAAATGAGATGGACGGGACAGGGATGCACACGACGAAAGAACTGTGACATCTTCTACAGCTGCCATGCAGAAAGACACGAATTTGGATGTGGTTTCATAGTCGGCAAGAGACTTCGACACCTGATCTCGCGGTTTAACCCTGTAAGTGACCGAATAGCCACCATTCGCATCCGGGCGAAATATTTTTACATCACGCTGATTTGTGTACACGCCCCGACGGAAGATAAAGACGATGAGATTAAAGATGCATTTTACGAGCGCCTAGAGGAAACATACGACCGCTGCCCTGGCCACGACATTAAAATTGTTCTAGGAGACTTTAATGCAAAAATAGGAAGGGAAGATGTTCTTGGTCCATCGATCGGCAAATTCAGCCTGCATACCGACACGTCAGACAACGGGTTTAGGCTGGTTAGCTTCGCAGCGGGAAGGAACATGGTAGTGAGTGGAACCAGATTCCAGCACAAAGATATCCACAAGGCAACTTGGCTATCCCCCGATCAAAACACCAAAAATCAAATTGATCATGTAGTAATCGATGGCAGACATGCATCTAGTGTCATGGACGTGCGTGTGATTCGTGGTGCTAATATTGGCTCGGATCATTACCTGGTTGCAGCCAAGGTGCGCACAAGATTGAGCAGAGCGAAAAACGCACGTAACCAAACACAAAGAAAGCAGGACATCGCGAAGCTGCAAACCCCAGAGATAGCTACTGCCTACTCCAACCAGCTCTCCCAACTTTTACGACACAACGCCTCTACTTCTGACGTTCCCGATACACAGTGGCAGCATATTGCGCATTCCATGGCAACCGCCGCAACAACCGTGCTAGGATATGAAAAGCGGAGCTCAGACGAATCCTGGTACGATGAAGAATGTCGCATAGCGTCTGAGGAACTGGATGCTGCCTATAGGGCAACGCTACAGCCAATTGCAACCCGTGCTGTTAGGGAACGGCATAAGGAGAAAGCAAAACGGGCGAGACAGCTATTTAGGCGAAAAAAACGTCAGATGAAGGAACGGGAGAACGAAGATATAGAGCGATACAGGGATAGAGGTGAGGCCCGAAAATTTTACCAGAAAATAAGAACAAATGGATACGGTAATGGCCTCCCCACCTGTAAGGACAGTGATGGAAATCTGGTCACGGATACGCAGAGTGTGCTGCACATATGGAGAGAACACTTCCAGCAACTGCTGGTTCCAGAAGGCAGCGCACGTGAAGTTATCACGCCAATTGTCGACGACGGCTTAGATTGCCCACCACCAAGTCAAGCCGAGGTAAGAAGAGCAATATCGCGGCTGAAAAACAACAAAGCAGCCGGTGCCGATGGTCTGCCCGCAGAGCTCTTCAAGTCCGGTGGCGAGGAGCTGATGACGAGCATGCACCAGCTCCTGCGCACGGTTTGGCTTAAAGAGTGCATGCCCGACGATTGGAATGTAAGCGTATTATGTCCTGTGCTGAAAAAAGGTGATCCAAGTGTGTGCTCCAACTACCGCGGGATCAGCCTTCTACCCATCGCATATAAGGTCCTGTCGAGTGTGCTATGTGAAAGACTAAAGCCAGTGTTATCTAACCTGATCGGGCCTTATCAGTGTGGCTTTTGACCCGGAAAATCAACAACTGACCAGATTTTCACACTTCGGCAAATCCTGGAAAAGACCCAAGAGAAACAGATCGACACGTACCATCTTTTTGTCGACTATAAAGCTGCCTTCGACAGCCCGATACGGCAGAAATTACTCGATGCCATGGCTGAGTTTGGTATTCCAGCGAAGCTGATACGTCTTTGCGGAATGACGCTGACTGACACGAAGTCTTCAGTGAAGATTGGCAAGGACCTTACGGAGCCATTCTATACCAGACGAGGCCTAAAACAAGGCGACGGCCTATCGTGCGATCTCTTCAACATTGTGATGGAGATGATAATGAGAAAAGCTGCAGTAAACACGAGTGGCACTATATTCAACAAAAGCCACATGCTACTCGCGTACGCTGATGACGTAGACATCATCGGTCGAAAACTGCGGGATGTGACTGCAGCCTTCTCAGGTATACAGAAGGAATCAGCGAAAATGGGCCTAACGGTGAACGAGGACAAAACGAAGTTATTAGTTTCAACGAACAAAGAATCTACTCGTTTGGGAAACTGCGTGAACGTTGACAACTATAATTTCGAGGTGGTAGATAACTTTGTCTACCTAGGATCCGCCATCAATAAAGCAAATAATGTCAGCCTAGAAATCCGGAGAAGAATCCTGCTTGCAAATAAATGCTACTACGGACTAAGCAAGCGATTCAATGACAGAGCCCTCTCTCGACGAACAAAACTCCAGCTATACCAGATACTGGTTCTACCTGTCTTAATGTATGGCTCATTAACCATACGGTTAATGGGGTTGCTGAGCCTATTGAAGGCATTTTTGGAAATTCGTACTCCTTATGATACAAAGGTACAATCACCCAGTACACCAACGCAGAAAGTTATAGGTCAGTCAATCGGCTTAAAAATGTGGTTTTAGAATATATGCCTATCAATAAGTAAGTTTTTATCACATCATGGACGACACTGCTGATCCGTTTTAGCAATTCTTATAATAATATATAATAACCTTTAAGATATAATATATGAAGAACAGAATTTGTCCGGGAAAACCTCGCCCTTTAATATTTTAGAGTTCAAAGAAATAAACCAATCGTTATTAGATTTCAAGTACACTCAACATATTTTACAAAATTTTGGAGGCAGGACGAAGTCTGCCGGGCCAGCTAGTTTAAAATAAAAGTACTTTTTATGCCTAAAGTACTTGTTGGTTCAATAAAAGTAATTATTATTACTGTCAAAGTATTTTCGGGTATTATAAAAGTCCTTTTTTCGAAGAATAATGTACTTTTTGCCATAAGGCTAGCTCGTGCTACAATGGGGGGTCAGCAGGTGGCGAATAGCTGAACGGCCTACAGATATGTAGGTTAACTACGATTAATAAGTAGTCCCCGACCAGGGCGGTGGAGACCGAGGGCGTACTATAAAAGGGTACATTTGCCTGATGACAAATCTACTACAATGTTCCATATTGTGCGGCTTCCTGGTCTGCGTCTGTCTCAGAAAGAGCGGCTTAAACGTTTTCTGGCAGTAGGAATAAAATACAGACCCTGGTGGGCTGGGCTTACCACCCGCCACCAGTATAATGGCAGTGAATAAAATGAGAAATAAGAGAAAAAGAACCCCCCAAAATATTGACGACCACCGCAAACGTTTTAAGGACCATAATTTGAGAATATGCACTTGAAATGTTAGAACTCTATACCGACCAGGTGCCTCTATTCAACCGGCGGATGTCCTCGAAACTTATAAGGCTGGAATTACTGGATATGGATGCTCGCGGATGAGGATGTGTGACGTGTACTACAGCTGCCACGCGGATAAGCATGAGTTTGGTTGTGGATTTGAGGTCAGCAAGAGACTACGACACCTGGTCTTTAGGTTTACTCCTGTCAGTGAACGAATAGCCACCATAAGAGTGAAGGCAAAATTTTTCTACAACATTCTGATATGTGCTCATTAGACCGTATCGCAAAAAAAAAGTTCTCCGTACACCAGCGAATATGAAACATTGTTCCAAGGACATTTCAAAAAAAAAATTTTTTATTTTTTTTGCCGAACGTAGGGGTCGCCTTTTTAGTTTTTTCGTTATATCTTCCATATTAATAGTCCGATCTTAAAGCTTGATACAGCGAATTTTTTGTCTCAGCGAGGCCAATATTTTTGCTCTTAGGTCCATTGACCTCAAGTGTACCGTTCTAGTACTTACCCCCCAAATCTAATTTCCTACCACCCTAATGTGACACCCTAATGATAGAAATTTATAGCTCGCAAAAAACCATAAAACTTTTGCGAAGAAAGTATCTCGATAAATACAGCACAACTATCTAAAAAATGCTTTTATAAATTCATTGTTGCCGATCGTAGGGGTCACCTTTTTAAATTTGTCATAGCTTCAGTATTTACATTCAGATATTAAAGTATGATATATCGATGTGTATGTCTGTGGCAGACCATTTTTTTTAATTCAAAAGTCTTTGACCTGAAGTAACCTTTACATCATACCTCAAATTACACAACAAGGAATTAGCAACAAAAAGCAAAGTAAAATAATATAAATTTTAGTCGATCATACCTCGACGTGATTTAAGTTGGCTATATTTTTGACGGCTCTCGGGCTTAGATAAAATGCGTTGCTTGTCGGTGACCGCCATGGCAGATTCATGTACTACATGAACAAAACCCTCGGCGAAGTATGAGTCACTTTTGAAGTTTATAAACTTAGCAACTTGTGGACCGAATATTTGACGAATGCATCCAGTTGCATCCATATAGCCATCTAAACGCACTATCGCATCCGTTATCATCGATAACAAAACATTTTAAGGGTGGACAAATTTTGTTAGTAGTAAAGGTAATTTGAGATCAAAGACTTTTGAATTAAAAAAAAATTGGTCTGCCACAGACAAACACATCGTTATGTCATACTTTAATATCTGAATGTAAATACTGAAGCTATGACAAATTTAAAAAGGTGACCCCTACGATCGGCAACAATGAATTTATAAAAGCATTTTTTAGATAGTTGTGCTGTATTTTTCGAGATACTTTCTTCGCAAAAGTTTTATGGTTTTTTGCGAGCTATAAATTTCTATCATTAGGGTGTCACATTAGGGTGGTAGGAAATTAGATTTGGGTGGTAAGTACTAGAACGGTACACTTGAGGTCGATGGACCTAAGAGCAAAAATATTGGCCTCGCTGAGACAAAAAATTCGCTGTATCAAGCTTTAAGATCGGACTATTAATATGGAAGATATAACGAAAAAACTAAAAAGGCGACCCCTACGTTCGGCAAAAAAAATAAAAAATTTTTTTTTTGAAATGTCCTTGGAACAATGTTTCATATTCGCTGGTGTACGGAGAACTTTTTTTTGTGTGCCTGTAAGGTGATACGGTCTAGTGCTCATGCTCCGACGGAAGAGAAAAGTGACGAGGTCAAAGACGAATTCTACGCCCAATTTGAAGAAACATATGACCGTAGCCCTGGCCATGATGTTAAAATCGTGCTGGGAGATTTTAATGCCAAAATAGGCCGGGAGAATGTCTTCAGAAATTTAGTCTGCAGAATGACACATCGCCAAACGGAATCAGACTGATTGATTTCTCGGCAGCAAGGAACGTGGTAATTAGCCGCACACGATTTGACCACAAAAACATTCACAAAGCAACGTGGATATCTCCCGATCAAGTAACAAGAAACCAAATTGAACACGTGGTAATCGATGGAAGGCAAGTGTCTTAGACGTACGAGTGATAAGGGGTGCGAACATCAATTCGGATCATCACCTCACAGCAGTGAAGGTGCGTACTAGGCTAAGCAGGGCGAAAACCCTGCGTAACCAGGCACAGAGAATGCTGGACATAGCTAAACTGCAGACCGCGGAGATAGCCAACGCCTATTCCGACCAACTCCCTCAACTACTTTGTGATGCCCCAACTCCCGAAAAAACTAGCGCAATATATGGCAATATATTGCCCACTCGATGAAAAGGACTGCGCGGTCGGTACTGGGGTATGTGAAGCCCTTAAACGATAATACCTGGTAAGATGACGAATGCCGCAATGCCACCTGGGAACAAGATGCTGCATACAGGGCCAAACTGCAGCCAAAGGCAACGCGAGCTGTTCGTAAAAAGTACAGGGAGAAGAGGCGACTCGACACTTCAGGCGAAAAAAAAGAGAGCTGAAGGAGCGGAATAATGTGTGTTTTGAAGAATACAGGAACAGAGGTGAAGCCCAAAAATTCTATCAGAAGATGAATGGTAAAATACATGGAACAGGTCTTCCCTCCTGTAAGGACAAGGATCCGTGAGCGTACTGATAATATGGAAAGATCACTCAACCTATTGATGTCTGAAAACTCGGCTGATGAAGACTGTGTACCAATCCGAGATGATAACATCGAGTGTCCACCTCCGAGCCAAGCTGAGATAACAACTGCCATATCCCGCCTAAAGAACTACAAGGCCGCTGGGGCTGATGGTCTCCCAGCTGAGTTGTTTAAGATGGGTGGAAATGAGCTTGTTTTAAGCATGCAATAGCTCATAGAGAATATTTGGCTTCAGGAGAGCATGTCAGAGGATTGGAATCTCAGAGTGCTATGTCCAATCTACAAAAAAGGTGACCGTAGTAAGTGTAAAAACTAACGTCTGTCTAGCATACTGTGTGAACGTCTAAAGCCAATTGTGGAAAACCTGATTGGACCTTATCAGTGTGGCTTTAGACCAGGCAAATCCACGACGGATCAGATATTTACACTACGGCAGATTCTGGAGAAAACCCATGAGCAAATCGACACTTACCACTTCTTTGTCGAGAGGTAACAGCTGTCTTCTCATCTGTTGAAAGGGAGTCAGCGAAAATGGTTTTGGCAGTGAATGAGGACAAGACGAAGTTAATGGTATCATCGAACAAAGTTTTCACCCGTTGGAACGTTGAAAACTGTTGTTTTAAGGTAGTGGATGAATTTATCCACCTCGGATCCGCCATGAACAAAAACAACAGTGTCAGCCTTGAAATAAAACGAAGAATAGTGCTCGCCAATATGTGTTTATTTGGACTACACGAGCACTTCATAAACACCACCCTATCTCGAACCACCAAAGTCCAACTGTTCCATGTACTAATTTTGCAACAAAATAACTTTTTAATACAATAAATGTACATTTTAGTACACTTAAAAGAACTTTGTGGGTAAATCAAAGAACTTTTTAATTCAAAAATGTAATTTTTTGTACAGTAAAAGTACTTGTTGGTGGAAAAAATACTTTTTGCTAAGATAAAATATGTTCTAATGAATTTGTTTTCATCTTTCGGTTCAAGATGTTTTATATTATCGCTAATAGTGTTTGTTTTACAAGTGTTTTGGAAATGGATTATGTTGACAGCTGGCAGGGTGGATAGCTATTGCGGTTAGCAAAGGCAACTAAAGACCACACCATTCAAATCATCAATTAACTAACTCCTTAAAAACTAAATAATATTTGGTTCACCCACGAAAAAGTGTGTTGCACTGTGTTATAAGAAAACAGATAAAGTAAATGTATGGATTTATATAAATTAACACATGCTGATAAAAAAATGTTTATAATTTGTGCTGCTTACGATATTTTGACAATTCTGTTTGATTGTATATTTTCTTAATGTCAATGTGACGTTTATGACCTTACATTAAACAAATCTGTTTTAAAAATACTTATACGTTATATAGTTTTAGTTTAGTTATATGTAATTTTGAACCAAATGTAGGAAACTTATTTACTTAGCTGACACTTCTTTGCAATCGTATATTGGAATTATATGCCGCACTTACGAAAGTGTTATGTATATGCGCTTCGATCTTCTACGCTTATTCTCAAATTTCAGAAAATTTCCCAGTAACCTGATCTTTTCAACAGAGTCTTGATCGCCCTCTTCTGCGCCCTCCATCGAGTTCATTGTCGAAAACTTTTCGAGCTGGAGCGTTTTCATCCATGCGTACAACATGACCTAGCCAATCTTGATGCGTTTGACCACGTCAATGTCGGCATACATCTCGTACAGCTCATAATTCATACAATGAAAGATGATAGGCCCATACATTTTATGGAGTATTTTCCTATCGAATACAGCCAGAACCGAATCATTGGCATGTATCATAAATCAGGATTCTGAACCACATAGAAAACCAGTATCTGGTATAGCTGGACTTTCATTTGTCGAGAGAGAGAGCTCTATCTATAAATCCTTTGCCATAATATAATCATTAAGCAAGCAGGTTTCTGTTCCGGATTTCGAGGCTACAACTTTTAGTTTTTTGATGGCAGAGCCATCTACCACTTCGAAATTATAGTTGTCAACGTTCACGCAGCACCTCAAATGAGTAGATTCTTTGTTCTTCGAAACTAATAACTATATATTGTACTGATTCCTTTTATATACCTGAGAAGGCTATAGTCACGTCCCGCAGTTTTCGGTCGAAATTATAGTTGTATTCGTTCAAGCAGCGTCCCAAATTAGTGAATTCATTGTTCGATAAAACTTCATATTGTCGTCGTTTACCGTTAGACCAAATTTTTTATTCCTTCTATACACCTGAGAATGCTGCAGTCAAGTCCCGCAGATATTGGCCAATGCAAGTAGTATTTTTCTTTTGTTGAATATCGTGGTACTAGTGTTTACAGCAGATTTCTGCATTATAATCTCCAACACTATATTTAAGATGTCACACGATAGGTTGTCGCCTTGTTTTAGGCCTCGTCATGTATACAATGATAGATCCTTGCCAATCTTTACTGAAGACTTCGTGACAGTCAGCGTTATTCCACAAAGGCAAATCAGCTTCGCTAGGAATACCAAACTCAGTTATAGTTTCGAATAATTTCTTCCCTATCGGACTGTCGCAGCTTAACAAAGATGGTACATGTCTATCTGTTTCTCTTCGGTCTTTTCCAGGATTTGCAGAAGTGTGAATATATGATCAGTGGTCGATTTACCAGTTCTAAAGCTACATATGTAGATAAGGTCCTATCTGGTTTTCTAGAATAAGTTTCAGTCTTTTACATAAAACACACTAGATGGTTATGTATGCGAGTTAAGGTTGATCCCGTGATAGTTGGTACACACACTTAGTACACACTTCTTAAGTACAGAACAGGTCAGCCAGGTCATTACTGCCGGCCTTAAAAAGCTCTGCCGGCAATCCATCGGCTCCAGCAGCTTTTTGTTGTTAAACCGAGTAATTGGCGTGCTGATATCGTTTTGGCTCGGTGGTGGACAATCTACTCCGTCGTCGATGATTAGTGTGATATTGTCACTTATGCTGTATTCAGAAACGAGCTGTGTACGAAAGTGTTCCCTCCACATTTGCAGCACACTCTGAGTGTCTGTAACCAGAGTTCCATCTCTGCCCATACAGGTGGGGATAACTTTCGTGATACTTCTCATTATCTCTCTAATTTTCGGTATCGCGGCTTCATATTTTCTTCCATATCACTTTTTCCGCCTGAAGATTTGTTTCATCTCCATCTTCTTCTCATTATATCGCTGCATCACAGCACTGGTTGCCAGTTTGGCCTTTATGCAACATCCTTTTCTTCAGACATTGTGCTCTCATCTTACCAAGGTTTTTTTGAGAGTGGTTTTTCATAACCCAGTATGGTCATTGCGGCAGTGGTCAAAGATTTCGCAATATGCTACCACTGTATGTCGGGAACATCAGAACTAGGGGGGTTGGTTTGGAGTAATTGACAAAGTTTGTTGGAGTAGGCATTGGCTATCTCGGTGGTATGCAGCTTTGTAATGTCTAGCTTTCTTTGCGTTTGGTTACGAGCAATTTTGGCACTAATTAATTGCTTGTATACATTGACTGTAACTAGGTGGTGATCCGAGTCAATATTTGTGCCGTGCATCACACGCACGTTCATAACGCTTGAGACATGTCGTCTATCGATTACCACGTGATTAATCAGGCTTCTTGTTTTTCTATCACGAGATATCCAGGTGGCCTTGTGGATATGGAACCTGGAAACCCAGAATGTAGAAAGAACAACCCCATATACTGATGACATTTTGAGTAACCGAACAATTGGCATGTGTAGCTTAAGCATCGGATTTGTCGTTAAATATTAGTTCCCATTCAATAAGTCTAAAATAAGTTTATAAGTGTAGTATCTCATTAATTAGGCCCTTGCCTTTATAAACCTTTTATATTGTGATGAAACCAAAACTGATTTCTATTTCAATTTAAAGATATTAACAAAAATTACTCTTTCTCCCATAAATTGATGTGTTATAACTTTTTGTTACTTGCGGCTAACACTCAAACTTAAATTAATTAATAAATAAATTGCATCACTCTTTGTAATGAGCTGACTTTTCACACTATCTTTTTCTTTGTTGCATACATCCTATATTAGATCCTTTGCATCTTATTATAATTTTGCCCCTATCTTTTTGTTATTCCAATAGAAAATCTGCAAACTTAAGATTTCAAAGTTAAAAACTTTATAAAAATTACAAAAACTTTGTAATACACCATCATCCACTTGTTGTAGAACTTTATATTAAGATACTCATTAAACAGCAACAATTTTTGCCAAAAGTTTGTATTTAAGAACTTTTACAAGTTTTCCATGTTAGTGACAGGAGTTGGGAGGTGGGGAGGGAAATTCATGCATATGAAAGTGTACATATGAAGACATACAACAGGCAATCACATACCAGCGAATACATGTGTAAGTATGTGCTACGAGTGGACATTATTTATTCTCATTCCCCCTGTGGATTCTGCATAAGTATAAGGTGATGTGCGAGTAAGTGAGTGAGTAAGATGTCTTGGTTACAACTCTTGATGAGAAGTGCTCATGAGAAGATTGAAGTACCGGGAACTATGTATATGTATATATAGTACATGTATTTGGAGGTGTTAAACTGTAACAAATTATCACTTCGAGCAAAGTAATTAAACACTAGCAAGGAATTTATTCTTAGATGTTAACATGTTATAACAGGTGTAACTTTCTGAATTAAGGGGGACGTAAGCAAAAACTTTGAGATTACGTGTCGCGTGGACAGGTAAAAAGTTGTAGCAGAAGTAAATTCGAGATATGGATCCAGGTATGTCGGCTCTTATATGTCGTAAAATGTTTAATGTCATTTGATTAGCGAATTGTGTCAAAGTTGGCATAAATAAACAGGGAGCTTTTATATGAAAAAGTATAATCTTATGAGCGTATGCACAAACGTGTGTTGGTATGAGCTAGAGAAAACAATTTTTTGTGTTCATATAAATATTAATGGATTTGTTTGTGAAATTTTAAAACTTTAAAACTGGAGTATCACTTTATATCGCGATGTGTTGCAATGAATCTAAGATTCTCCTTCAGCGCTAAAAAACACGAATGTGTATGTGAAATCATAGGCGGAAAGATACATAGACATCTGGTGTTGAGTTTTAAGCTGGGTGATTTTAAAGATAAAATATGAAGAGAAGATGCAACAGTTACGATGACAGATCCATACTTGTAAGCTTAGCGTCCCACAGGGGTCCGAATGATCAATTTAATATAATATTTAGAATAATCAAATATAATAAATTAAAATAAAATAGAAAAATTTATAAATAATAAATTTTCCCTTGTTTTGTATTGTTGATCTGTATATGTAAATAATGAGTTTGGTTTCATTGTTCGGTTCAAGATCTTTTCTATTATTGCTAATAGAATTTCTTTTACAAGAGTTGTGTGAAATGGATTAGGTTGACAGCTGGTAGGGCAGATAGCTATTTTGATGGTTGCCAAACCATCATCATCAGTGCCGTTTGCTGCCGTTTGCTTATGTTGACGTGTGGTCTTCGTTGATACCATTTTCACACCGGTGTGTGTGAGCTTCACATTGACTGCTTGAAGCTTTTAACACTTAAGGTTGTGATAATGAGTAGAGAAGGCACAGAAAACGGCACTAATGATGATGGTTTGGCAACCATCGAAATTGCTATCTGCCCTGCCAGCTGTCAACATAATCCATTTCACACAACTCTTGTAAAACAAATTATATTAGCAATAATAGAAAAAATCTTGAACCGAACAATGAAACCAAACTCAATAATAAATTTTAATAGAACAATTTAACAAGAACAAATAAATATATATTTTTAAATCGACTCCAGTGGGATTTGAACCCTTAACCTTATGATCGCCAGCCAGATGATCACGCACTACACCATTTCAGCCGGTTGCGACGCGAGCGCAACACACACACAACACAGACATCATCATTGGTCAGTAACGCAAAGGCTGTCGCTACACATACATCGGTCAGCAGCACAAAGATTCTTTTAAATTGCGGCGTTCAATCTACTACTTTATAATTCACATTTAGTTCATGTCACCTATAAGATAATATAAGACGACGTTTTTTCACAACAATCTTCGGTGACTCCTCCAAGACGAAGTTTATTGTCAAGTCAAGGAATGTTATCTGTTCTCCTTGATCCTTTGGGATTGTACGAAGACAAGTATCTAGGCCTGTACAATCAGACCTTGAGTCTGTACAATCGGACAATAAGTCTGTACAATCGGGCCACAGGTCTGTACAATCGGACCTACGAGTCTGTACAATCGGACAATAAGTCTGTATAATCGGGCAATAGGCCTGCACAATCGGACCTTAAGTCTTTACAATCTGACCTACGAGTCTGTACAGTCGGGCTATAGGCTTGTACAATCGGACAATAAGTCTGTACAATCGGGCAATAGGCCTGTACAATCGTACCTACGGGTCTGTACAATGGGGCAATAGGCCTGTACAATCGGATCTTAAGTCTGTACAATCGGACCTACGAGTCTGTGAAATGGGACCTACGATTCTGAACAACGGACACTTAGTCTGTACAACGTGTCCTCGTAGTTGTAAGGATAAGGATATTAATAGTTGTTCTTATTCCTCTGTTACAGGACCTTAGCAAATCTAACCAAAAGGTCCTGCCTAGTTTACCTGTGAGGCCTCGACGAATTGCCGCGACCCGTCCCGTGTCCAATCACCGAATTACCGCCGCGACAAATCCGTCCTGTTTCCCGGCACTGAATTACCGCCGCTCGTGTAAGGACTGCTTCTTCGTACGAAGGAAAACAACCCCAGGCAACGCAACACATTGCGCCAGACACCATCAACGATACGAGGCCACCGTCCAATCATAATATCCAGACATCATTATCCGCCATCAAGCATCTTAAGGATATCAGACCAGTGACTGCACTTAACTTAAGGATTCGGAGTGTTTTTGTTCTATTTAAATTTGTGGATTATAAAAAAGGAAATAAATATAAAATATCTTGCCCTACTCAGGGAAAATTCACTCTTTTTGTTCGTAAGGTTTTGAGGGTCCTTGCGAAGACCCTGGAGTCGGTTGAGCTACTTCAGTCCAAGATATAACCTCCATATACCACATTTGTTCATCACGTAGTTACTCTCTATTGTCATTGCGAAGAGAGTTGCTTGTTGATAAGGTTGATAAAGATAAAGAAATCTTCCATTTTGGCAACTACGATATAAATATATGTTATTGGTGATCGTAAAAACCAGCTATGACCAGCTGCACCAATAATATCAATTTTTCCTTTGTGTCAATGGATATAAATTTCATTAATGCGTTAAAATCGATATATTACAACATTTATGAGAAAAATAACTAAAAAATTAAGCTTCAATTAAAAAAATAAACATTTTAGCCTCAGCCATAAGTATGATTAGTATGTCATATTTTTGTAATATCCAAAATTTTGAGTAACTAATTCTATACTACTTTAACTATTCATTGTTTCATCAAAATTGATAATCTGTTATGAGCGGCAATGATATTTTTACATTGTATTGCTTAGATCATTCTACGCAGTTATCTGTTTGGTACTCTTTTTTGATACTTGATTCAAAGTTCCTGCACTACAACTAAGATCCACCTTCGACATCAATATCTATATCAAATTTCTCTTATAATACTTATTTAAGTTTTGTTTCTCTAAGTTACTCCATCTACTTAAAGTAATTTACCACTTCATTCGTTAAAAGGCTACTTTACGAAGAGCACGTGACCTCTTGAAAACTTTGCAACGTAACTTTGCACCTTTTCGCGTCTTCGTTGGGGTTCTTCGTTTAAAATTTCCTAATAGCCTAATTTGCTCTTACAGGAAATGAGTCCTTTTCTACCTTTCACTGTTATTTATGATGGCGTTGAAAAGGGTCCATCAATCTATGATCCTTTTGGAGTATCGGTGTGTGTGTGTGTATTTATATAAATACGTATATATTGCTTGCTGTGTGTGTGTTGGACTACACAGCCCTTTGTTGATTAGCTATTGTCTATTATTTATTTGGTTTTTATTATTGACATTTTGTCATGCATTTTTAATGAGCTTCTATTATACAAACTCACCGACTGACTCACTGATGGAGGAACTGGGCAGCGCAGGGCTGTAAAAGTATTTGTATTTATGAGAATACATAAAATTTTACAAAATATGTATGTATTTTATTATTTGAAGCGATAATAAATTGATGATAACATAGAGTGGTAGCATTTATTGAAAGGGTGCTGTGATAACTTAAGATATGTTAAATATTGATGGTTTGTCGTGTTTGAGATGCAAGCCCCCATTAAAATGTTTGGTTTGTGGAGTAAAGTGTAATAAAATGTTGTAAGATGGACTGAAAGCAAATAGTATAAAAGCAGCGGGAACGAGGGGCTTGGTAGGGAATATGTAAGTAACCAGAAACAGAATTGTATAGCTTTAAATAGAGGAGGACATATTATTTCAGCTGGTCAATAACGAAACTTTTGTGTGCGATAAATCTGTCTTAAAAAAAAATTTTTAATACGAATATCTTTATGTAAAAAATATATATTTATATTAACAATATTTTTCATCTATTAAACGAAACACCTATGTTCTATATGTATATCTTAAATACTCTGTCAAATTCCTCGTCCATTCTTAATAGTTAGCCCATAATTCAGATACTTCTTATATCCTCTACACTGCAAATATTCTAGGAGTGTCACAAAGATAGTGACATATTCACTATAGCTTCCGCGTCGAAGGGCAACCGTTTACACAATATATTATATTTCAAATTTATTACTCTCACAATGCAAGCAATAATTCATTCGTAGTATCGAAATTCTATATACAGCAATAAAATGATTTTATTATTTTCTCTTTCATATTTGTGGTTGCATGTGATGAACATAAATTCTATGATATCTCAGAATCAAAAACCAAATATTTTCTATTAATTTATTTCGAATTTGTATTTTGTTAGCAAATGTAATAAAACCAAAGTGCATGTAAATATAATTCTGTGCTTATGCTGCAGGGAAAATAACAAGCATTTTACGACTCTGTTTATATTAAGTTTTTTTTTTCATGAAATAGGATATTTCACACAAGTCAACAACTTACTAACTAAAAGTAAAGGTTACGGCATGAAGTTGTGGTATGAAATAGGTATCTGACTGAATATGTTGCCATATTACTTTTATGCCCTATTGGTGTAAAGATATGCATAGAATTTTATAACATAACATATTACAAAACTGTAAGCAGCGGCAATGTTGGATAGAGTGATTCAAGTGATTTAAAGCCAATATTTTTTTTGTAGTTGTTTTTGAAAAGTAAATGTCACAGTTTGTTCTTTTATGTCATACTAGAGGGCCCGGTAATGCTTTGCTATTGCATATTAACTTATAATATACTAGCTTTCTCGGCTCGCGTTGCTTCAGCCGTACTTACAATGAATATACTTAAGAATTTTATTAATACATATAAAATACAAACGCTTTATAAGACGAACGGACACACATTTATATGATTGTAGCTTTACCCCATTGCTCTGAGTGATTGTATCGCTTTAATTCCTTTTTATCCCTAATTCTAATTCTATGCCCATATTCGATTATAGCTTAACCCTTATCCTGTATTAATGGGTCAAAATTGCCCCAACCGTTTTTGAGTTCTTATAACTTTGGCCGTTTTGAAAACTGATTCGTGAAATTTTCTGACAATTATTTTTTTGGCCTAAATTTGGTCTTAAAAGTTTAATTAAGTTAAATACTCTTTTTGGATGTGCTCTACGAACAAAGTTACGGATACTGCATTAATGGGTCAATATCGCCCAATACAAATATCGTATTGCCCAATATATAATAGCGATTTAGGCATATCTTAGTCAAATATATTAGCTCGAATTTCTTCAACTGTTATTATATCCATTCAGTTTTCAAGGAAACTGGATTCTGGTAGACGAAATTTCAACAAAAGCATATTTGGGCCTTCTTCTCTAAGCTCGTATGTATTTCGATCTCGTGGTGCAGCTAGCAAGATTGTGAGATGATAAGAAGGGCAGGCCAATATTGAAGGCAACGATTTCAGAATGTACTCCGTGTTCTCCTTTCGACAAAAAGTCAAACAGAAATTTAGACAAGCGCGAGACAAACTAGCTCTTATAAGTGACTTTTGGTATCGCTGGGAAGGAAATTTTAGAATAATGTGTTATTCCTCGCGAAAGTACGACCGTAGGTGAACAATATTTGTTCTCGTACACAAGCAAAATAGGTTTGTTATTTTAGTAAGCACATTATATCATACTAACGCCATGACACGAAGTCAGGAATTGATTAATTAATTGGCCAGAAATTGCACTTGCAGGCGCAGATCTAATCGGTGGCTCTCAACCCTATTCCACAAGAAGTTGGACATTACAAAATATAACACTTGTTATTTATTTACTTCAATAAATCAAGACTGGAATAAGAAAAATAATTTCTGACGTCTTATATTTTTGAAAGAATTAGGCAGGGCTCTTGTTCAACAGGAAATATCTCAGCGAGATCATATTTTTTCCAGCAATTCAGCTGAACCAATCGTACGCAGTTTAAATCCTGCCACAACAAGTGAACTGCAAAAGACCAACCTTACAAGCGACGGTTGCAAAAAAACGTACAAAATACTTATAAAATGCTCCAAATGTGCAATGTTTGTGTGCAAAAATCATTATAATAGCAAAATTCCTCTTAAAAACGTTCGATCTATTTCAAAAAATTTAAATATTCAAATAAATATGTATTGGGCAAAATTGACCCATAAATACAGTATACGTAATTTTTTTAAAGTACAGGATAAGGGTTAAACTGTTTAATCTGGGTGATGGTACCAGTTTTACTTCCAAATGTTTAAATTTCTAAAACCTCCATCTAGTGGCTCTCTAATTCTATAGTTAGCAATGCTTAATACATTTTCGTAACTCTACCTTAAGGCATTTGGTCTGGACGATAGTCCAGGTTTATTCTTTTTTCGGTATTTTTACACCTAAAGAAAGAATTTCGAAAAATTACTTCATATCGCACAACTTACATTTTTCCCACTATACCTGTGGCATTTAGTACCAGTTTTATCCCTTTATGGCCGTGGCTCGTGAAATATGACCGATTGCAATTTTGGTTTGTGTGGGCGCTGACACGCCCCTTTGTATAATTAAGTTTTCATGTAGCCTATGATAGAGGCCCTGCGGAAAGTTCTACTACACAGTGAAAATTTCATCGCAATCGGTTCATTTATTTATCCCAGATAACGATTTTTTCAAAAGGGGAGTGGCACAGTCCATTTTCCAGCGTGACATATTTCTCTTTGTAGCAGTAACATATGTAGCAAATCTCATCTTCATATCTCTAATGGCACTTGAGATAAGACAGATTGAATTTTCGGTATGTGTGGGCGCTGACGCGCCCCTTTGTCTAATTAAGTTTTCATGTAGCCTATGATAGAGGGATAGTACTTCTTCTTCTTCTTCTTCTTCTTCTTCTTCTTCTTTAATGGCAGCAACAACAGAAATTTATCTATCAGTAGCCGCACGTAGAAACGTATTCCAAGCGCTTCGGTCTTTTACGCACCGTAGATAGTTCGTCCCACCAAGCTTAGTTAACAGCTCTTTCACCTGGTCCATCGATCGGAGTTTTGGTTTTGGTCACCCCCCCCTCCTGCGCCGCCCATCGAGTTTATTGACGAAGACATTTCGAGCCGAAGCGTTTTCGTCCATTCGTACAACGTGTCCAAGCCAGCGCATTCGGCGCTTGAACGCGCTTGACCACGTCGATGTCGTTGTACAGCTCATACAGCTCATGATTCATTCAATGACAGTACTCGCCGTTCAGAATGATGGGTCCAAATATTTTGCGGAATATTTTTCTCTCGAAGAATCCCAGAATAGATTGATCCGCTTGTGTCATTACCCAGGATTCTGCGCTGTAGAGCAAGACAGGTAGGATCAGAGTCTGGTAGAGTTGGATCTTTGTTCCTCGAGAGAGCGCTTTGTCGTTAAATCGTTTGCTTAGCGCATAGTAGCAGCGGGTTGCGATCAATACTCGTATTTCGATTTCGAGGCTGACATTATTATTTTTGTTTATGGCGGAGCCAAGGTAGACATAATCATCTACCACCTCAAAGTTATAGTTGTCAACGTTCAAGCAGCGTCCCAGACGAGTGGACTCTTTGTTCGTTAAAACAAATAACTTGGTTTTGTCCTCGTTTATCACCAAACCCACTTCAGCCGACTGCTTGTCAATGTTCGAAAAAGCCGCAGTAACATCTCGCAATCCTTGTCCAATAATATCTATATCATCCGCATACGCGAGCAACATGTGGCTTTTGTTAAATATGGTACCATTCCTGTTTACTGCTGCTTTCCGCATGATCATCTCCATTACGATGTTAAAGAGATCGCAGGACAGACTATCGCCTTGTCTAAAGCCTTGCTTGGTAGAAAATGGCTCTGACAGATTTTTGCCAATTTTCACTGAAGATACATGTAAGTCAGTGTCATCCCGCAGAGTCGAGTTAGTTTCGCGGGGATACCAAACCAAATTTACCAGGTCTAAAGCCACACTGCTAAGGTCCAATCAGGTTCGCCATAATGTGCTTCAGTCTTTCACATAACACACTAGACAGGACCTTGTATGCGATGGGTAAAAGGCTAATCCCGCGATAGTTGGTACACACACTAGGATCGCCTTTCTTAAGCACGGGACATAGGACACTCAGATTCCAATCATCGGGCATGCACCCCCTGAGCCAAATCGTGTTTCTGAGCTGGTGCATGCACGTTAGGCGATGACCTGCCGCCGGCTTTAAAAAGCTCTGCCGCCAGTCCATCGGCTCCCTCAGCTTTTTCGGGCCTCTCCTCTATCCCTGTAGTTTTCAATATCCTGGCTCTCTCTTTTCTTCCACAGACGCTTTTTCCGTCTGAACAGGCGTTTCATCTCCCTCCTTTTCTCTTTATAACGCTCCGTCACCGCACGCGTCGCCATTGGCTGCAGTTTTGCCCTGTATGCAGCATCCATTTCCTCAGACATTTCGCGACATTTATCATCGTACCAAGGCTTGTCTGAGAGTGATTTTTTATAACCCAGTACGGTCGTTGCGGCAGTGGTTAGAGAATTCGCAATATGCTGTCACTGTATGTCGGGAACATCAGAACTAGGGGGGTTTGTTGGGAGTAATTGAGAAAGTTTGTTGGAATAGACATTGGCTAACTCGGTGGTATGCAGCTTTGCGATGTCTAGCTCCCTTTGAGTTTGAATACGAGTGTTTTTAGCACTACTTAATCATGTGCGTACCTTGGCTGCAACTAGGTGGTGATCCGAGTCAAATCTTGCATCTATTACCACGTGATAAATCTGATTTATTGTATTTTGATCGGGAGATATCCAGATTGTGAATATCTTTATGCGGGAATCTGGTTCTACTCACAACCATGTTTCTTGCCGACGCGAAACTAACCAGTGTGAATCCGTTATCGGAGGTGTTGTTGTGTAGACTGAATTTTCCGACTGCTGAACCAAGAGCATCTTCCCTTCATGTGTTAGCATTTAAATCGCCCAGACGAATTTTAATGTCATGTGCAGGGCAGCGGTCATATATCTCTTCCAGGCGCTCATAGAGTGCATCTTTAATACCACCGTCTTTGTCTTTCGTCGGGGCGTGTACACAAATCAGCGTAATGTAAAAATATTTCGCCCGGATGCGAATGGTGGCTATTCGGTCACACTCAAAGTTAAACCGCGAGACCAGGTGTTGAAGTCTCTTGTCGACTATGAAACCACATCCAAATTCATGTCTTTCTGCATGGCAGCTGTAAAAGATGTCACAGTTCTTTCGTCGTGTATATCCCTGTCCCGCCCATCTCTTTTCCTACATGGCGGTGATGTCAGCATTGTATTTGTCGGGGACATCCGCCAGTTGGATAGAGGCACCATCTCTGAATAGAGTTCGGACATTCCAGGTGCATATTCTTAAATCTTAGTCCTTATATCGTTTGAGGGGTCATTAACATTTGGGGGGTTTTTGTTTTTTCTTTTCTTTGTGTTGTCAAAATAATTGTATTGTTTAAAGAGGGTGGCTTATTCGACCACCGCGCCCGATCCTAGTTTCTTGGGGCTGCCAAAGCCACTAAGAGAGCCCGTGTTGAGCTTCAGTTACTCCTGTTACATACTTCCTAGAAGCATCGGAGGTAGCATGCCGATTAGGTTACTTAACATTTTGCCTTCACAAATCTGCTATCGCTCTTGAATCTATACGGTACACAAAAAAAGCTAACAAACAAACACAAAATTATTTTTATGTATATAGATTAAATATTCCGCTATTTAATTCTATTTTACGTATTTTATTTAAAATTAAAAAAGATGATTCCAAATAAATCACCGGTTATTTATTAATGTTTATGATTTGTTTAAAGTTTCGAAATATCAGTTAAATTATATAAAATTTCTGTAGTCATCAATATTCTAAGTTTAAATCTAAGATACTTTAAATATATTCACGTTCCTTCCAGCAAACATCTTGAACAGCCACTCTTTGCCTAGTTGTTAGTCATGTGCATGATTACTGTCTCTCTCTCCCCCCTTCTCACTCTCTCTCTCTCTTACTTTGTCTACCTCTCTTATACACCATATGGCATTTCATGCCATAGTCAACAGCCGTATCACGTTAATTTAAACCAAGGCATTACTACCAGGAGCAACATGAAATCATATCGCCATCGCACCTTTTATTGCTTCTACTCATTTAATAGTAATTGTCTTTTACTACGTAGATATGCCGCCATGTCGCCTAACCATTTGAACCCCCCGGCTGTAACATTCTTGGGATACAACATAGCATTACTAGTAGAGGCCGTTGCCCATTTTTGTTTGCCTTCATCCAGACAGTGATATGGGTGCAGTAGTAGTTTAATGAAATTCAACTTTGTGTACATTTGGACACTGTAGAGATGATGTTGGTGGACGCAGCAACATTGTTGTCTTAGCGACTGGTTGTTGAATCAGGTCAGTACTCCAAGTTGAAGCCTTATAAAATATGCAAATTAAAATTGCCTCATTACACACTGTGATATATTTGTTAGACGTCGGGCATTTTTTTTTTTTTTTGGTTATATACAAAGTAAATTTACAGTGAGGCAGCTACAATTTAATTAAAATTGTCTATTGTTTCGTGTTCGTGATAACTTATAAGCGTGTCTCATTAACATATTTTGTGACACGTATGAGGCGATTCATCTCAATGAGCTTTTATTCAGCGGTCATGAAAGTTGGTTTAAGTTTGACAATGATAAGAGAATTTTACAAATTAAAATCAAAATAAATATAATGTCAATTGGTAGCAAAATCGTACACAATAGTTTATAAATAAAATAGCTAGTGCGCTATTTTACCTTTACCTTTATACATATATATTACTTCACAAAAAAAAAAATATCTGTCAATTAAATATTACTTTAATCATGAAAACTTTGTGCATTTTCTCTTGTGAGTATTTGCTAAATGCAAAGAAAACAGCCCAAGGTGATGTTATTTTGATTTCAATTGTACTTATGAAGTCAAGTGGAAATATGGAAGGAAATTTAACTCACACTATAACAAGACGACAAACAGTGATTTAGAGCATAAGCAAAGTAGTGTCTACTCTACAACAAAAATCATTTAACAGATTCTGATTATTTAGTTCCTTCACGGCTAGATAGATGGTATTAAGTGCATACAGATTTGGGTACAAGAATGATGTAAATGATGTCAAAGCCAGCTGTTAAAAGAGGACCAAAAAAGAAACTGAGAGAGAAAAGCTATCTCCTTGAAAACTAAGCAATTTTTATACAAAAAAATTAGGAAATATTATGTTAAACGTTATTTTTTTTGGTTTATTTTATTTACAATATGTTAGTAGCAGCCTGATGGCCAATTAAATGAGTAATAAAAAAAAAATACCTTAACACATTAGTATTACATGATAAAACTATTATACCAGAAACTATTCACTTATGTCTCAACAAGGAGAGTAATGTTAGCATAGTTACGATTCACGACAAGTAAGTTGTACAAATTGTAAGTATATGGAGTCATCAAAAATTAGGAAGTCCTTACAATTGTTAAGATGGCACATACTGACCGTTCATACAAGCAGAAATTAAAGTTACGAATTTGTTTTCCTTGACCATAGCCCGAGCCATGACATCAAAATTGTACTAAGCGAAATGGGCAGGAAAATTCAATCTGCACACCGAAACGTCGAACAATGGCATCAGAATGATTGATTTCTCTCCGACAAGAAAGATGGTAGTTAGCAGCACTAGATTTGACCATAAGAATATTCATAAGGCAACATGGTTATCTCAAGATCAATTGACGAGGAACTAGATAGATCACGTGGTAGTCGATGGAAGGCACTCATCGAGTCTTCTGGGCGTACGGGTGATCACTGATCAGGGGTGCGAACATTGACTCCGATCACTACCTTACCGCATATAAGGCACGCACAAGGCTAGGCATGGCGAAAAACGTACGTAACCAGGCACAACGAAAGCTGGACATCGGTAAACTGTGGTCCACAGAGGTAGCGGACGCCTACTCTAACCACCTAACTTAACTGCTACGGAATGCTCCAACCCTTATAATATTACCTCGTAGTGGCAATATATAAACGACTTTATAGAACGGACTGCGAGAAGCGTACTTGGGTACTCAAAGCCGTCTTAAGAAGATGCCTGGTACGATGATGAATGTCGCAATGCCACGAGAGAGACGGATGCTGCATAAAGGGCGAAACTGCAGCCAATGACAACGCACAGGGAGAAGAAACGAGAGGCAACTCGTCTTTTTAGACGGAAAAAGAAGGAGCTAAAGAAGAGACAGGATGAGTGCACCGATTTGCTCCGAAGTAGAGAGGAAGCCCGAAAATTCTACAAGACAGTTAAGGCGAGAATGCGTGGAACAAGGTTGCCCTCCTACAAGGACAGCGATGGTCAGCTAGTGACGGACCCGGATAACGTTCTGAAGATATGAAGCGATCATTTCAGAAATTTACTGGATGCGGACACCACTCCAGGAGACCCCGCTCCAATCCATGACGACGGTTTTAAGTGTCCACCTCCGAGCCAGAGCGAGATACGTGTGGCAATCTCCCGCCTTAAAAACAACAAAGCTGCTGGAGCCAATGGTCTCCCTGCTGAATTGTTTAAGGCTGGCGGGGAGGAGCTGATTAGGAGTATGCATCAGCTCATGGAGAACATCTGGCTAGAGGAGAGCATGCCCGGGGATTGGAGTCTCAGTCTGTTATGTCCCATATACAAGAAAGGAGATCGTAGTCTATTCCCAATTGCGTACAAGGTATTTGGGGGAACGTCAAAAGCTAATTGGAGAAAAACTATCATATGCGGATTTAGACCTGTCAAATCTACCAAATATTCACCTTAAGACAAATCCTGGAAAAAACTCGTGAAAAGCAGATCGACATCTTTCCGATAAGGAAAAGGGTATATGAGTCCATGTCTGAGTTAGGTATTCCAGCAAAACTAATTCGACTTTGCAGATGTACCTTGGAAAACACCAAATCCACCGTTAAGACTGGTAAGGATCACTATGAACCATTTAACACGGAAAGAGGTCTCAGGCAGGACGATAGCTTGTCCTATACACTATTTAATATAGTTACGGAGAACGTGATGAGAATGGCTGGTGTCAACATGTCTGGCACCATATTTCACAAGAACCACATGACGCTAGCTTATGCCGATGATACAGATATCATTGGCTCAAATCTGCGGGATGTTACTGCAGTTTTCTCAACTCTAGAAAAGGAGTCAGCAAAATGGTTTTAGCGGTCAACGAGGACAAAAATAAACTAATGATTTCGACGAACAAACAGTCCTCCTGATGGGGACGCACCGTCAGCGTCAACCTCGGATATTCCGTCAACAACAATAATAATGTTAGCCAACAAATTATGCCGAGAATAGTGCTCGCTAATAGAGGTTTTTGTGGACTTAAGCAGCACTTAAGTAACACCACCTTATATCAAGATACTTAGAAACAGCTGTACCAGGTGTTAATTTTATCCGTTCTGTTGTATGCCGCCGAATCGTGGTTGCTCACGACAATGGACACATAAAACCTGGGAGTATTCAAGAGATAAGTACTCCGAAAAATGTATGGACCTATCTGTGTCGACGGCGAGTTTCGCCATCGGATGAACCATGAGCTGTAAGAGCTTTACCACGACATCGACGTAGCTAAAAGAGTCAAATCCAACGACTACAATGGCTGGGACATGTTGCCAAGACGGTTGTAAATGCTCCAACGAGAACGGTGTTTGAAGGCGAACCTGAAGGACGATGCAGAGCTGGGCGACCCAAACTTCGTTGGAAAGACTAAGTGGTTGGCGACGTGCCACCATCTGGTAGGACTAACTGGAGAACGCATCCAGAAGACCGAAGCGTGTGGAATTCTTAAATACTTCAGGCCTCAAATTTATGAACCACGTTCGTAAGTTGTAGTGGGCCACTTAAGTAAGCAAGTTAGTTAATACTTACTTACTTAATTTCCCTTTGCACCCCATGAATGAGGTATGGGATAGCTTCTCGCGTTGTTGTGAATTAACACGCTTTCTATTTTTAGATTCACAACTAACGGCACCTACTTATTTATCGACGAATGCGAACGTCACTGTTTTGAGAAGCTCTTACTAGACACGACGATTGAATCGACGCTTAATACTGCGAAGTTGCAGTCAAACAACATTCGAGGGGAGCCGACAATGAAAGAAAATTTTATTTATTTTTTTCTTTTAAGATGACTGGAGCCAGGTTTGAACCTACGATCTCCCGCATGGTAGTCGCGTGTTCTAACCACTATGCCACGGCCGGTCCCAGTTAGTTAATACAGTTTTTGTTTTACAAGAGCTGCAAATAACACTATTTGTTTTGACTAGTAGTCAGCAGATTATAGTAGTAGATAGTAGATTGAGTTCAGGATGTTGGCTTCAAGTTAAATCTATATATAAAAGGCTTGGGTGACTGACTGATCACTCCCAAGCCCAAACGACTAAAGCTAGAACCGTGAAATTTGGAATGTAGGTTTCTTTTATGACATAAGGGCGCACTACGTAGGGATTTTTGGAAATTCGGACCGCAAGGGGATTAAATGGGCGTGGCACCGCCCCATACAACTCGAATTTTGAAATGTCTGTATATTTTAAAACATTATGGGTACGAAGTCGAGATTTGGTATGTATATCGGTCGTGTAAGAAAAATACTTTGTTAGTGGATAGTGGGCGACGATATGGACCAAATAAATGGACTAATTGCAATAATATTTTCTTGTTTGATCATAGATCATAGGCTTTATGAAAACATAGTTAGACAATTAGGCGTGGCACCGCCCATACCAACCAAAATTTCAATCGGTCACATCTCACGAGCCATTGGAGGTATGTAGACGAGATTAGGTATATTTGTTACTGGTAAAAGGAGTATTGCGTCTCCCTAGAAAATGGGGTGTGGCACCGCCCACACAAGCAAAAATTACAATCGTTCATATTTTCCGAGCCACGTAAGGTATGAAGATGAGAAGTCCTACATATGTAAATGGTACATGGGGGATTACGTCTCGCAGAGAAATGGGCGGTGCCACGCCCCTTTTGAAAAAATTATTATGTCGGTCATACTAATAGAACGATTGTAATAAAATTTTCATAATCTATATATTTAAAATTGTCTACTGTCGGCAGATGGGATGATGAAATTTGGGATGGTGATTCCCCTTTTCGAGAAAACGTCAGTTATGAACGGATTTTTGGAAATTTATACTTTTAGGGGGTAAAAATTAACAATAAGGGATAAAAGTTATACCATTACCCAGACTTATCGTCTAATGCTATAATCGCGAAAATGTACTTGGGAATGTTTACTATTAAATTGGATTTGTTGGTTTTTTGAAATCCGATATTTCTGGGTAAAAAAATCGAAAAAAGAGATAAAAATGTTACAATCGCCCAGATGTTATTATGATTATTTATATAGGCTTGCTCCCTATGGAATTAGAACGAAGCAAAGAGGTTTTTCGAAATACTTACCTTTTAGTGGAAAAAAGTGCCGAAAAGGGATAAAACTGGTACTTACCGGCTAAAGGTATACTCTTAAAAATGTAAGTGAATATTTTAGTTGTGCGATGTGAAGTAATTTTTCGAAATTCGTTCTTTAGTTGTAAAAATACCGAAAAAGGGATAAAACTGATGATATCACTAAGATGAAATACCTAAAGGTAGAGTTACGAAAATGTATATAGAATTGCTCCCTATAGAATTAGATATGGGGCCAGATGGGGTTTTTAGAATTATTAGGGGTAATAGTCGAAAAGGGATAAAACCCAACGATAAGACTAAACGGCTAACGCTATAATCGAATATGGGCATGTTTCCTATAGAACTATAGGGGGTACCAGTCCATTTTAGTTGTGCGATACGAATGCTTCTTTTGAAATTCGCACTTTTAGGGATAAAAAGGGGCTGAAACGGTACAATCACTCAGTCCAATGGGATAAAGCTACTATCACATAAATGGAGTGTTTGTTTGTCTTATGAAACGTTTGCATTTTACCTGTATTGCTTAAAGAAGGTTTATTGTCAGTACGGATGTAGCATCGCGAGCCCGAAAAGCTAGTATTTCACAAAATTGTTGACTTTTAAAAACCTTTTCTAAAGAAATAACATTTAAAAATGGGCCATGCTGAAGCTAAAATTTTGTTAACCTGTGTTATTTAACCACTATGGGACCTGCCGTGGCATAGTGGTTAGAACACGCGACTACCATGCGGACGATCGCAGGTTCAACACCTGGCTCCAGTCACCTTAAAAGAAAAATTTTCTTTCATTGTCGGCTCCCCTCGAATGTTGTCGACAGCAACTTCGCAGTATTAGTGTCGAGTCAATCGGCATGTCTAGTAAGAGCTTCTCAAACAGTGACGTTCGCATTCGTCGATAAATAAGTAGGTGCCGTTAGTTGTGAATCTGAAAATAGAAAGCGTGTTAATTCACAACAATGAGAGAAGCTATCCCATACCTCATTCATGGGGTGTAAAGGGAAATAAGTTTTTTAAGTGTTATTTAAAGAAGAACAATTGTTCTTTTAAACTTGTTTGTTTAACACAGTGCAATATTTCTAAGGTCATCGTCTGGTGCCACCTTCGTACCCAGCTATTTTTGAAGTATATCCCGAAACTAAAAAAATCCCCAAAGCATTTGACCCCATTACATCGAAACATTTTTTTATGGATACTCCAATATTTTCACCCCCCCATCCCCCCAACCCGGTTTTTTACCATTTTTACTGAGTCCATATTTCATTAACCGTTCAAAATTTTTCTTTTTGTCTTCGGCAAAATTGTAGATCTAAACCAGATCAAAAAAAGTGTCAAATAGACCGACCCAAAACAATTGCATCCAGTGCATGAAAATTGCAAAAATATGGAAAAAATTATATTTTTTCATGATGTTTTCCACCTAAAATTTAGTTCGTTGTACTCCGTGGCGTATGATTTATGTGGAATATTACTTATTATAATCATAATTTTATGGTGAAAATATTATAAAAAATAGTCTTTTTTCCCATATTTTTACAATTTTCATGCACTAGATGCAATTTTTTTGGGTCGGTCTATTTGAGACTTTTTTTGCTCTGGTTTAGATCTACAACTTTGCCGAAGACGAAAATAAAAAATTCCGAACAGTTTATGAAATATGGACTCCGTAAAAATGGTCAAAAAATCTTATGGGGGTGAAAATATTGGAGTATCCATAAAGAAATGTTTCGATGTAATGGGGCCAATTCCTTTGGGGATTTTTTTAGTTTTGGTAATAAATTGTTTAGATATTCAACACACTAAAGAAATTCGTTTATAATTAGCACCATTTGCGCGACACTATAAAGTCAGTACAAAAAACACCCATGTGACTAGAAATAAAACAAACCCTCTAACTAATCTCTGTTCCCCTCTTAGTGACACTCGACTTTTTTAAATTCCCAAAGAAAAATACTCTTCCCCTATAGGAGAGTGTATAAAAACGAATGAAGGTTTAACTACAATAAAACAAAGTCAGTTATTGTCTTGATGTTTGCATTAATATTATAGAAATGTATTGTCATTTGCATACATTAGTTTAACTTAAATCTGCAATCACTTTTTTTGTAGGTGTCAAAACTTTTCATCAAAGCTAATGAGGGTGATGTTATGAGAGAGGGGAAGGTCTATTGCACTGAAGCTGAAATTCCAAAAAAAACGGTATAATTACCCCCTTAGGTACAATGACAACAATGCAAACAAAAACTATAATGAGTATTATAAATAGAAAAGCGTTGGGTTCAGATTTCATTTCATGTTCTTGTGTGGTTTCCGTTTTTCTACCCACGCCGCAAGTGGAATGGAAGTGAAAGATGCATCATTCTTTTGACATTTCTCTGCTTTGAGATAATGATAATTAATTCTTAAACAAATATGTAACCATAAATATTTTATTAATTTTTGAAAGTTATATGGGAATCAAGTCGATAGCTGAAATAACGAAACTAAAGTACGGTATGATGTATTTAAGACAAAGTTGAATACATATGTATAAATCATACTGTCGAATTTCTAGTATGTGTTTAGAAAATAATAACATTATTTCTAACATGTAAGGTTTCCGTCAGCTACACTGAATTAAAGCCTTAATTTTGTGACTTCAGCAGTCCTGTGATTTAATCAAATCGAATTTCGTATACTCACAACATTTTCATATACTTAAACCACAATTATCCTACAAACCAACCTTAAGATAAAAACTATAATTTTCTTAGCAGATTTCATTAAGAGATTTACCACTTGATTAGATTAATTGTGCTCTGGTTATGGTTAAGCCATAAAAATGCAGAGTGCTGCCCAAATGTGTGGTTTTGGCAGCTACAGCACATATTTACAATAATTTTGCTTACAATATTCCATCTGCAATGTTCACATGTACATATAATAAGGTCAGTTATAAAATGCAGAACAGTGAGGGAATATTTTGTTTTTAATTTTTATTAATTTGGCAACATTTTGAAATGAGCATATAAGGAACAATCTTATCTCTATCTTTATACGCTAGAACTTACTACTTTACTTACTTGAGTGGCCGATTACAACTCACGAACGTGGTTCATAAATTTGAGGCTTAAAGTATTAAAAAATTCCACACGTTTCGGTCTTCTGCATGTGTCCTCCAGTTAGTCCTATCAGATGGCGGACAGACCGAAACAAAATGTTAAGATTAGATTTGCCATCTGCATCTATTTTCTGTAACATCATTATTGGTGAACTCACCACGCCTTTCATGAAGAAAATGACGAAAGAATGGACAAATTTTGTTTGGGTATAAAAGTTGAGTTGTACCAACAATTATATGCAAAACCTATTTATTAACATAAAATAGTTCATTACATATCTTTCACCTATCACCCATTGTGCACAGTAGAATTCGAAGCATATCAATGGCCAGATTATCATATTTATTTAACATATAAAGTATTTCATTCATTATCATAAATCATTTAAATAATTTATTCGTCTTTTTGTTGTCAAATTAAATATAATTGTGAATTATATCAAAGGTGACAAAATAATGTTATTACATCACATAAATCATAAGCAATTTCATTAATTACATTCTTTTCAGTTTGTTGCAATGATAAACTAAATATGTGATGTGCTATGGTTAAATACAGCTAAAGGACATACAATTCGTTAACGCATTATTATTATTGTCACAAATGGTTTTGTGGGTTTTGAATAGAGATATATGCTAACAGGATAACAAGTTGTTTCTCTATAAGTTTTAAAGCAATACAATCGATTATTGTAATAATTGCAGATTATATCTTAAATGTCAGGTGCATGTTAATATATTTATTAAGATTTCTAAACATTAGTTTATTTGCAAATGAGTATCGTTAATTATGATAAGAAAATTTAATCTAATAACAAAAGTAAACAAATTCAAGTTGATTCCAAGTAAAACTGAATTTTTTTTAATATAAATCATAAATGACATCTTGACTTTAGTATTAGAGTTTGGTATTCCTGCAAAGCTGATTCGACTTTGCAGATGTACTTTAGAAACACCAAATCCTCGGTTAATATTGTTAAGGATCACTCTGAACCATTCAAAACGGAAAATGGTCTACGGCAGGCTGATAACTTGTCCTGAGCACTATTTAATATAGTTATGGAGAAGGTGATGAGAAAGGTTGGTGTCTGGCACCATATTCCACAAGAGCCACAAAATTTGATATAGATATCATTTGATATAGACATCATTGGCAGAAATCTGCGGGATGTTACTGCAGTTTTCTTATAACTAGATAAGGAGTCAGCAAAAAATGGGTGAAGCAGTCAACGAGGACAAAACAAAAATTATGATTTCGACGAACAAAGAGTCCTCTCGATGGGGAGGGAATAGATAAGTTTACCTACCTCGGATCTTCCGTCAACAAGAAAAATAATGTCAGCCAAGTAATCAAGCGGAGAATAGCGCTCGCCAATATGTGTTGTTACGGACTTCGGCAGCACTTTAGTAACAGCACCTTATCTCGAGATACGAAGAAACAGCAGCCAAATCGAAGGTACTTACGACAACGGACATACTAAACCTGGGAGTATTCAAGAGAAAGGTATTTCGAAAAATAGATAGATCTATCTGTGTCGACGGTGAGTTTCGCCATCAGATGAAGCGTGAGCTGTATGAGCTCTACCACTACATCGACGTAGCTAACAGAGTCAGAATCCAACGACTTTGATGGCTGGGACATGTTGCCAGGATGGATGTAAATTCTCCAGCGAGAGCAGATCAGGAAGTCCCAAGCTTCAATTGCTTGTAGATTTTTAAGGCTACACTTCCACTATAGGCTTGGCAGCAGTCTTAGAATTCCTATATTCGCTGTTATAATGTATTTTTACTTTCATATTTTTTTATTTTCCCACTTGTAATGTGTATAAATCAGCGTGATGTAAAAATATTTTGCCCAGATGTCGATTGTGGCCTTTTTGATCGCTTACTGGTCTGAACAAGTAAATATGTATAAGTCTCTTCCACATAACAAATTCATATTCGAATTCGTGTTTTTCCATATTACGGCTTTTAATTTGGATGTACATCCACGTTCTTAACGTTTCATATTCTGGATGGCGGTGATATCAGCTTTGTATTTGTTGAGGACACTTGCCGGTCGGATTGTGTCGCTGACTCATGGTCCTTATAATGTTTAAGGAGGTTGTTTACATGTTGGAGAATTCCGTCAGTTACTTTTAATTGAATATATAACTAATGTATATTAAAAAAAAATGGGCGACTGACCAAACAATCAGGGTCGTCGGTCAGCTGCTGTCTATACAGTCAACATACCCAAGGTGTCGCCACGTGGATGCTATTAGCATGACATACTAAATTTAAATTTATCACTTTTTTTGTATACATATCAAATTAATGATTACGTGGGTACACAATCACATTTTTACCAAAAATTAGCATCCACTTTACATTAGTATAAGCACCATTTAGTAATCGTTTATCATCTAAACGAATCATTTGATTTTTGAGTATTTTCTGTTTTTAGTTCATTCTACCAGTAAATATTCCGAAGAATACATCAAGATATTCTTATTCTATGTACATCTATGTACATAATACCTCGCTTTGCGTCGTTTGGTTTTGCGTTTTTTTGGAAGTTGCGTCGCTGCTGAATTGGTGATAATTTTCACTGTGCATCGTTAGATTTTCGAAGTTGCGTCATTTTGGTTTCGAGACTTTAATTCGGGGATTCCCTCAGCGCAATTTTAATTCACTTTTTTCACTTTGTTTTGCTAATTTTAGAGTTCAGTTTCAATTGTTGTGCTAACACACAATTGTGCTAACACAATTTTATAAATTTGTACAGGTTGTTTCTGGTTACAAAAAAAAAATTTAAATATGAACTCGTCATGGAGTTCGAAACGCGTCTTCCTTGTGCATGGCAATAAATTGACCATTAGCCAAAGTTTCAAATAATACAAACATTTAACACAAAATTTTATATTATTTCTGTTTTTTAAATTTTTACTTTTTTCAATTTGCTTTTTAAAAAGTTGTGTTTTCGAAACCCTGGAACCTATCTTTGATCTTTACATGGGTTGCTATAGAAAATCATAATTCACTTTGCGTCGTTTCAGTTTGCGTCGTTTTTATACCATCACCCTTAGGGATGAGGGTATATATCATTTGATACGACCCAAAAGTGTAACACATAGAAGGAGTGACTTTAGACCCTAGGTTTCTTTGAACCAAATTCGATTCATGATTTTTTAAGTCGTTTGAGCCATGTCCGTCTGTCCGTCTGTCTGTCTGTCCGGTGGCTGTCCGGCTGGTTCGCACGATAACTTTCGAAAGACGCAACCAAATGTTTTTAAATTTTGCACGAGTTATTATTTTCTCAAAACTACTTACGGTATTGCAAATGGGCTACATGGCCCCGCCCCTTCTGGTACCTCCCATACAAATACATCATTCCGCCCACTTTAGAAATCGAGTAATAATATCAATACACCCTACGGGATCGTCCCCAAATTCTGTATTTAGTAAAGCTATAATAGGATAAAGTTTTGGAAAAAATTTTGAAAGCCTAGCCACGCCCCTTCTGGTACCTCCCATACAAATCTACCTTTCCGCCACTATAGAGATGGAGAAATAATATCAATAAATTAAACGTGATCGTACCCAAATTCTATTTTTAGTAAAGCTATAACAGGATAAAGTTTTGGAGAAAAAAATTGGAAGTCTATTCACGCCCCATCTGGTACCTCCCATACACATCTGGTACCGCCCACTTAAGAAATCGATTAATATTATTAAAAGACCTAACGCGATCGTGCCCAAATTCTGTATTTGGTAAAGTTTAAGCAGGATAAAGTTTTGGAGAAAAAATCTGGAAGTCTAGACACGCCTCTTTTGGTACCTCCCATACAAATGTACCACTCCGCCCACTTTAGAAATAGGGTAATAATATCAATACACTCTACACGGTCGTGCCCAAATTCTGTATTTTGTTATGTTATAACAGGACAAAGTTTTGGAGAAAAAATTTAAAGTCTAGCGACACCTCTTATGGTACCTCCCATACAAATGTACCTTTCCGCCCACTTTAGTGATGTACTAATAATATCAGTACACCCAAGGCAATCGTGCCCAAATTCTGTAATTAGTAAAGCTAAAACAGGATAAAGTAGTGGAGAATAAATCTGAAAGCCTAACCACACCCCTTCCCGTACCTCCCATACGAATGTACCACTCCGCCCACTTTAGAAATCGAGTAATAATATCAATATAATAGAAAATTATTTGTTTTACTGAGGGAAAGGGTAAATGTAAGTTGGGTTGCTCGACTGAAACTTTCTAACTGGTTTTAATTACAAATCGGTTAATTTCAATAACTCAAGACTTAAACAATATCTTATATTGGGTGATGGTATTTATCAGTCAGTTCAACTGACTGAAATTTTTGTACTGGTTTTAGAACGTAACCACGACGCAAAGTGAGGTATTGGTGTATATCAATCAAGCACCAAGACGTATAAGTAATATTTAAATTAATACGTAGCTCATACGTACCGAAGTACTTTAAATGAACAATTTATTTAAGACAAATTTCTTTCAAATTAAATTCCAAAAATCTAAGATTCTATTCTTTCCAATAGCTCAAGCTAAAGAAAGTTATTCATACATACCTAAGTTCGTTAAGGCGAAGTCACTGACGATTCTTCTCACCAAAAATTAAAAGCGTATGGCGAAGGTGCTCGGTTCGAAATATCAATATCATATAAAATTTTCTGATTTTATCTGCTCCAGGAAGGAATGTAAGTAATACTTAGAAACATTGTTCCCCTCTTCCTTCAAAAAAAAAAACGTCATTATGGTTAACATTGTTTTATTTACTTGAGAAATAAAGGGTGATTTTTTAAGAGGTATAGGAAAGTTTAAAAAAAAAAAACACATAAAATTCAGAAAAATGCATGAAATCTTTATTTGAATCGATCCAGTCCATTGTTAAGCGTGCTGTGTAGCATGTGGCACCGTCTTGTTGAGACCACATGTCATGCAAGTCAAGCTCTTGCACTTTGGGCAAAAAAAAGTTGGATATCACCTCACGGTAGCGCTCACCATTCACAGTTAGGTTACGATTCGCATCATCTTTGAAGAAGTACGGTCCAATGATGCCACCAGCCCATAAACCACACCAATCTGTGACTTTTTCTGGATGCATTGGTAGCTCTTGCAATGCTTCTGGCTGATCTTCACTCCAAAATCGACAATTCTGCTTATTAAAGCAGCTCTATTGAGCCAAAAATGAGCTTCAACGCTGAACATAATTTTTCAAAAAAAAAGTCCAAAAGCCCATTCACCAAAAATTCTACGTTGCGGTAGGTCGTTCGGCTTCAATTTTTTCACCAGCTGTATTTTGAAAGGCTTCACACCTAATCCTTCTGCAAAATTTTCCACGTTGTTGAGTAACAGAGTCCCAATTGCTGCGAACGGCGACGAATCGATAATTGATGGTCATCATTAACACTGGCCGATACAGCTACAATATTTTCTTCACTTCGCACTCTACGTAAGCGTGTTGGTGGTTTAATGTCCAACAATGTAAATTTGGTGCGAAATTTAGTCACAATAGCCCGAATAGCCGCTTCAGTGGGTGGATTAAACTAAGCATAAAATGGAAGAAGCGCGCGATGAACTTTCTTAACAGAGCACGCATTTTGATAGTAAAATTCAATAATTGGCAAATGTTGTTCGTTTGTAAGACGATCCATGGTTAAATTATTGACCAAACTGAAGATGTTTGAAACAAAACACGAAACGTGCGTCAGCAGTTCAAACCAGTGTTGCCAAAAAGATAATAGCTAAAAAATCACACTTTATTAAAACAGTAATAAGATTTAACGAAAGAGTTCATAATAATATTTTCGTTCGCATACATACGCCATGAAAGCGGCACCACCTATCACCATCCCATTTACTCTGTGAAATTTGACAGAACAGAATTTCATTATGAAAACGTAGGGAGATGAATTCACGCAAACAATATATTACGTGGACTTATTACAAGCGTGTTTATTCGATGATATTTGTGTCCTACTAAAAACATGTCTACATATTGGAATGAGAACGTGCACAAATGACAAAGTTGCAAATATCAAAAAATTTCAAATAACATTCTCGGTGTGGCATATGATAATTAGAATTTAATATGAAACTCAAAAAACTATGGGTGAAATATGCTTTTTGGGCGCCGTGGAAATAAGCGACTAACAATGATATATGTGAGGCCGGCCACAGTATGATGGTAAGAACACACGGCTAGGGTTCATTTCATGTATCAGTCATCTAAATTTCTTTCATCGGCGGCTCCATCAATGTTGTCGACAGTAACTTTGCAATAAAAGTCTAGGAAAAGCTTTTCAAACAGCGGATGTTTGGATTCGTCTATAAAATTTAGATTCCATTGTGTGAGTTTAATATAGAAGCGTGTTAATTAGCAATAATGGGAGAACCCATCCTCTATCATGGGGTGTACAGAGAATTAAGTAGGTAAGAATGTCAGACGTCGGCTATTTTAACGACTTGTACAACTAGCACGAAAAAAAGATATGCGCGACAAAAAATTATTACACAATGTCGTGGAAATAGATAAAACCAATCAACGAATCCATTGCCTTTCTCGGTAAGGATTTCGACAAAAAATAAAGTTCATCTTTCCAGCGTCCACATGTTAAAGGCGGCAAAGAGGTTACAAAACTGTTGCATGTGAATTGACGTGTTTGTTGAACTAAACTGAATAATCATATATTAAATTCAAAATTACATTTTTCAATATGTTTTTGTAATGATAAATATCATATCATTCTTATCCGATTCTTCCATAGCCTAGTATAACATGAATGGGAACGTGGCTAAATGCAGTGAAATATTAACCTAGAACTAAAAGGGCTCTACGATTACGATTCAAAATCGTTTTAAAATTTAAATTAACGTTAGATAAGCCAACTTTCTTAAATCTTAACTTATTATTGTATATATAAATTATGCGTTTTTATGTGAAGTAATAAAAAAAGGAAAGGCATAATTCTTTAAAAGATGCAGTCGCTTTGATAAATCTCTGTAAGGAAAATAAGTGATGATTGAAAAATACATTAACTTGTTGCATTAACTGCGGATTTGGTGTTTCACAAGGTACATCTGCAAAGCAGATTAGACCAACCAACCAATCAAACTCAAAAAAGGCCTCATAAAGCCTGTTCCTTATCGGAGAGTCGAAGGCAGCTTTGTAGTCGACAAAGAGGTGCTAGGTGTCGATCTGCTTTTCATGATTTATTTTCCAGGATTTGTCGTAGAGTGAATATTTGATCCGTCGAAGATTTGCCAGGTCTAAAGCCGCGCTGATATGGTCCAATTAGTTTTTTTACAATTGGCTTTAGTCGTTCACACAATATGCTAGAAAAGTCCATGTACGCAATTGGTAATAGGCTTATTCCACTATAGTTCTTACATTCAGTACGATCTCCTTTCTTGTAAATAGGACATAACAGACTAAGACTCCAATCCCCGGACATGCTCTCCTTTAGCCAGATGTTCTCCATGAGCTGATGCATGCTCCTAATCAGCTCCTCACCGTCAGCCTTAAACAGTTCATCGGCTCCAGCAGCTTTGTTGTTTTTAAGGCGAAAGATTGCTACACGTATCTCGCTCTGGCTCGGAGGTGGACAGTTAATACCATCGTCATGGATTGGAGTGGGGTCTTCTGAAGTATCCGTATCCAGTAAATTTCTGAAATGATTTCTCTATATTTTCAGAACTTCATCCGGGTCCGTCACTAGCTGACCATCGCTGTCTTTGCAGGAGAGCAACCCTGTTCCACCTATTCTCGCCTTAACTCTCTTGTAGAATTTTCGGGCTTCCCCTCTACTTCGGAACAACTCTGTGCACTCATCTTGCCTCTTCTTCAGCTCCTTCTTTTTTCGTCTAAAAAGCCTCTCGTCTCTTCTTTCTGTGCCGTTCACGAACAGCTCGCGTTGCCATTGGCTGCAGTTTCGCTCTGTATGCCGTCTCTTTCGTGGCATTGCGACATTCATCATCGTACCAGGCATCTTCCTGAGACGGCTTTAAGTACCCAAGTACGCTTCTCGCAGTCCGTTTTATGGAGTCGGCTATATATTGCCAGTGCGAGGTTATATTATCAGGGGTTGGAGCATTCCGCA
The DNA here is from genome assembly GCA_964034835.1 of Muscina levida. NCBI lineage: Eukaryota > Metazoa > Arthropoda > Insecta > Diptera > Muscidae > Muscina > Muscina levida. The sequence continues at coordinate 34,990 of CAXIUB010000335.1, read as the reverse complement.
GCAGTTGAGTAAGATGGTCGGAGTTGGCGTCCGCTACCTCTGTGGTCCGCAGTTTACCGATGTCCAGCTTTCGTTGTGCCTGGTTACGTACGTTTTTCGCCATGCTTAGCCTTGTGCGTACCTTAACTGCGGTAAGGAAGTGATCGGAGTCAATATTCGCACCCCTGATCACTCGAACGTCCAGAACGCTCGATGCGTGCCTTCCATCAACTACCACGTGATCAATCTGATTCCTCGTCTATTGATCTGGAGATAACCATGTTGTCTTATGAATATTTTTATGGTCAAATCTAGTGCTGCTAACTACCATATTTCTTGCCGTAGACAAATCAATCAGTCTGATGCCATTGTTCGACGTTTCGGTGTGCAGACTGAATTTTGCGTTTGTTGGCTCAAATGCGGTCTCCATGCCTATTTCAGCATTAAAATCGCCTAGTACAATTTTAATGTCATGGCTGGGGCTACGGTCATATACATTTTCAAGGTTCTCGTAGAACTCGTCTTTGTGCTCATCGCTTTTCTCTTCTTTTGGAGCATGGGCACATATAACTGTTATGTGGAAAAAATTTGTTTTGACTCTTATGATGGCTATACGTTGAACCTTGAGACTAGGTGTCGCAGTCTCTTGCCAACCACAAATCCACATCCAAACTCGTGCTTGTCCGCATGGCCGCTTTAGTAGATGTCGCACGTCTTCGTGCGCGAGCATCCGTGTCCCGTCCACCGGATTTCCTGTAAAGCGGTTATGTCAGCCTTGTATTCTTCGAGGACTTCCGCCAGTTCGATGGAGGCACCTGATCTATGCAGTGTTCTAACATTCCAGGAGCATATCCTCAAGTCATGGTCCTTAATTCGTTTGCAGTGGTCGTCAACATTTTGGGGGGTCTATTTAATTCTTTTCTTACTTCTTTTCATTGCAATTGTTTAAACGTCGGTGGCGGGTTTAAAGCCCAGCGCACCACGTCGCAGTTTTCTCCTCCTGCCAGGATTTTATTGCAGCAGTCCATTCTGGGTCAGACGCTGACCAGGATACCGCTCACTCCGAATTATGTTATCCTTTAGCTCTTGAATTGTTGCTGGTTTATCGACGTACACATCTTCTTTCAAATAATCCCAAAGAAGGAAGTCTATCGCTGTCAAATCACATGATCTTGGCGGCCAATTGACATCGCCACCACGTGAGATAACACGGCCATTGAATTTGCCGCGCAAAAGAGCCACATATCGTTCATGTCCATATCTTCCAATTCAGGCCATAAAAAGTTCGTTATCATCTCACTATGGCGAACACCATTTACAGTAACTGCCTGACCGGCCTTATTTTGGAAAAAATACCGCCCGATGATGCCGCCAGCCCATAAACCACACCATATAATTACTCTTTGTGGGTGCATTGGTTTTTCGACAATCTCTATTGGATTATCATAAGCCCAAAAGCGTCAATTCTGCTCATTGTCGAATCCACTGAGGTAAAAATGTGCCTCATCACTGAAGATGATTTTTTCGAAAGTTGATGATCTACTGTTGCCATTTCTTGCCACAATTTCGTTGATTGACGACGTTTGGAATGGTCAAGAGGCTTTAGTTCTTGGGTCAATTGCGCCTTGTCAGCATGTAACTGCAAGTCTTTATGCATAATGTTCATCAATGACGAGCGTGAGTGGTGCAATTGTTTGGCACGACCACGAGTTGAGGTGGACGGCTCTTCAGCCACACTATAGCGAACAGCAGCAATATTTTCTGCAGTACGAGCTGTACGCGCATGCACTGGTATTTTCACATCTCCTACAGACCCCGTTTGCTTACATTTTTGCACGATTTTCCGATTGCACGTACATTTGGGCAATTCAATTGACCGAAAAAATCATTTTGATTTGAACGCCCATTTTCGTAATAAGCCTGAATAACTTTAAAGCGTTGCTCGATTGTTTATCTTTCCATAGTTTAAAATGAGTTAGTCTGAAATGTCAAATGAAATGCAAAAAAGAACTCGACGTTTAGGTGTGGTTCACATTCAACATCGGCCCTTACAATTTAACCTCCCTAATATTTCTATAAACTAACACAATCATTGTACTCCGTGACGTACGATTATTAAGTAATAACACTATGACACAAAATCAAACTTTTTGAAAAACACCCGAACGAGACTATATAGGTTCGATAGTACAAGCGGAGCTGAGTAAAACCCTAGCTCAGTTTGGCTAGATTGGCTACCAAATTTTTTTTTTTGGCCCCCTAAACTTTTTGAAATCCCTTGGACCCCTTGGAAAAAGGTGACATCAATTGTTGGCCAACAGTTTCTACAGTTTTTAATCTAGCTCTTTCTCTTCTACAACAAAGTTTTAGCTAATAGTCCGCTTAAGAAACTGATATAATAAAATTTCCCAAAAAAATTAGACTTCCCTCGTTTATTTTCAAAAAACTTCGATAAAAATTCTAATTTTTTCACTATTTTTTATATAAGTCGTAGGGAATCCAGATTTTTTGCACACTCTGTTCAGTGAAATTGTAGTTTAGGTAACACCGAATAACTTCTCTGAACAAACCTATGCAATCTGAACAAGTCTAGGGATATTAAATAGCTCTCAAAACACACTATCTACTTTAAACAAATCAGTTTTTTAGGAGTTTTGGGCCATTGTGCAATGTTTTTACTTGCTATCTTTACCAAAAACGTACTTATTGTATAACTGAATAACTTCTGTAAACAACCAATATGATCGGAATTCTCCACCCCCTTAATTGTTCAAAAAGAGCATTAGGGTGTTCCTTATATGGCATTTTTTCGAATTTCGTTAAAAATATGTATTAATCTCGATGTTGGTCATCTTTCTTCACCTTACGTTTCTTTTTGCCAATATTAGGAATATATTGTGAGAAATTTTGTATCGATAGTTGGACATTAGGGTGTGCCGCAATGAGGTTAATGTATGAATTTGTTCTCAAATCAGTTTATTGCCGCTGAGTATTTTTCTTTCGTATATAGACTAAGTAGTAACAAGCCGTTCAATAGCTGAAATAAAGACCTAAAATAATATGTGTTTGCTTTTACCATATCTCTTATAGACGCCGAGATATTTGATATAGAAGTTGGGGTATTTTTAAAAAAATTATTAAAAATGTTGAAATTGAATTTCGATGTAAATTATTATGGGCAATTATATATTTCAACTTTTAAAGGTTAATCAACTTAAAATCTATATGTTTAAAAAGTATATGTGTATATTGTCACTATCTCTGTCAATTCTCGAGATATCAGGGGCTTAAAAAGCATAGCAATGACTACTTAACCTTGTTTCACCTGTATATCCATTGTGTATGCTTACAAATGTCACCAAAACCAATTATATCCAATGGTCTTTTGAGGGGATTTTTTATTTTTATCATATAAAAATCGTTATTGGTAAGTATTCAATGGGTATTCAGATGGAACAAAAGTTTATTAGACATTGCTATGCATACAGTCAAAAATTCTTTTTTTTAACGCCTGATATCTCAAGAATTGATAGAGATAGTGATAATATACACATATACTTTTAAAACATATACATTTTAACTTGATTAACCTTTAAAAGTTGAAATATATAATTGCCCATAATAATCTACATCGAAATTCAATTTCAACATTTTTAATAATTTTTTTAAAAATACCCCAACTTCTATATCAAATATCCCGGCGACTATAAGAGATATGGTAAAAGCAAACACATATTATTTTAGGTCTTTATTTCAGCTATTGAACGGCGTGTTACTACTTAGTCTATATACGAAAGAAAAATACTCAGCGGCAATAAACTGAATTGAGAACAAATTCATACTTTAACCTCATTGCGGCACACCCTAATGTCCAACTATCGATACAAAATTTCTCACAATATATTCCTAATATTGGCAAAAAGAAACGTAAGGTGAAGATAGATGACCAACATCGCGATTAATACATATTTTTAACGAAATTCGAAAAAATGCCATATAAGGAACACCCTAATGCTCTTTTTGAACAATTAAGGGGGTGGAGTATTCCGATCATATTGGTTGTTTACAGAAGTTATTCAGTTATACAATAAGTACGTTTTTGTAAAGATAGCAAGTAAAAACATTGCACAATGGCCCAAAACTCCTAAAAAACTGATTTGTTTAAAGTAGATAGTGTGTTTTGAGAGCTATTTAATATCCCTAGACTTGTTCAGATTGCATAGGTTTGTTCAGAGAAGTTATTCGGTGTTACTTAAACTACAATTTCACTGAACAGAGTATGCAAAAAATCTGGATTCCCTACGACTTATATAAAAAATAGTGAAAAAATTTGAATTTTTATCGAAGTTTTTTGAAAATAAACGAGGGAAGTCTAATTTTTTTGGGAAATTTTATTATATCAGTTTCTTAAGCGGACTATTAGCTAAAACTTTTTTGAAGAAGAGAAAGAGCTAGATTAAAAACTGTAGAAACTGTTGGCCAACAATTGATGTCACCTTTTTCCAAGGGGTCCAAGGGATTTCAAAAAGTTTAGGGGGCCAAAAAAAAAATTTGGTAGCCAATCTCGGCAAACTGAGCTAGGGTTTTACTCAGCTCCGGTTGTACTATCGAACCTATATACTGTCGTTCGGGTGTTTTTTTCACTGTTGCACTGTGTAATCATTATCATTGATTAATTACACTGTGAGACAAATGGTAGGGGTCAGTGATCGGAAAGGGTTCAAACTACCGGGGAAGGTTATATCGGTAAAAAAGAAGTTATACGTTTCCCAGCGTTTCGCTGGGTCACGTCTAGTAATCGAGATATATCGATTTGAAGTTAGTAACTATCATATAGGGGAAATTGTCACCTTTGGTGGTTTTTTTTTGACATTACTCGAGAACCACAAGTCCGATTTTGCACAAGCAAATTTCAAAAAATTAAAAAATGACAATTCCTTTAATCTGTCCATATAACGTTTTTCTATATAAGCAACAGTTTCCTTTTTCCATTCATCAAATTATTTTGAACTGAGTTTATTTTGTAACAGTTACAATAAAACAGTTGTACTCCGTGGCGTATGATTTAAGTGGAATATTACTTATGATATTCATACGCCACCATATAACAATATAACAAATGAGCCTAATTCCCCTATATGATAGTTACTAACTGCAAATCGTTATATCTCGATTCCTAGACGTGACCCAGCGAAACCCCGGCCCACGTATAACTTGTTATTGACTGATATAACATTTCCCGTTGGTTTCATCCCATCCCGATTTTGACGGTCGCATAGTGTTATCAAAATTTTACAATGAGTATACGCCACCCTTTGCAATTTATAGACATGGCTTTGACATCAATATCAAATTAAACGATCCAAATATTTATTTAGGAAACTAAAGATTACTTCTTAGCTATGTAGATATCGTTAACCTTGCCTTCGCGTTGACGATAGTGCATTGCCTAACTTTACTAGTATTTTCCTTACCTTAAACATTGGTCAACTATCTCTTTAATTCCCCTACTGCATTGCGATACAATACATGCCATTAATTTTAACTGTTACCTTTAATATTAAAATGTGACTATTTAAATTAATTTAATAACAATAAATATCAACAAATTGAAACCGGAGTGCACCAATAGCAGTTATAGAGTTATAGCCCAACGATGCTCAAATTTGTATTTGTAGCTGTATGTTATGACATCAGGAAGAAATATTCGATTATGGCACAAACTGGTGTGAATTAATGCATGGTTGGAGCGAATTCAATTTAAATAATGAAAACCACAGCGCATAACCCGCAAGGATCAGGAAGCTACAAATAACTCGTGGTATTTTCCGCTTTAAATATTATGAGATTGACAATTAAATGATTGGTTGCATTTGTAATTATAAAGCAGGGGCACACCTAGTGGTTGTGGGAGAATAAAGCGAAGTAGTTTAATTATGGCATCATTGCACAAGATGCAATCATTTGGGGAAATTATGGAATATTTGGATTAAAATTTCAATGGAAATAAATGCAGGTCCTGTGGGAATGTAAAACATATCCCAAAAGACAATGGAAATATTTAGATTTGTTTTTTTTTTTTTTTTGAGAAATTGCTTTAAAAAATATTAAAAGTGTATACTAAATTTAAGACGAATGGCTTTTATATTATAATATGCCAGCAACTGAAAACATTAGATGATTGCATACAGCAAAAAATCTTTTTTTTCCGATACAAATTTCAACATTTCACACATACACACAACTTTATACTTTGAAACATGCCAAAGGCTATAATTTATCAAACAAATTTTTAAAGTTCATCAATGTCACGTTAAACACATTTGTCACGTTCTTTGCACACGTCCTTTTGTCCTTCCGCAAACTGTTTATCCTGTCATATTAATAACATTTTCAACGTATTTATTTACATTTCGTTTATTAACTACACAAGGCCACAGGATATGCATGTCAAAGTATACACATACGAGTATGTATAAATTGTATTTATGTATGTATGTGTATTATGTTGTACATACAACAACAACAACGTTTTGATTTTTTGCGGTTGACAAACTGAAATTCCAGTTGGTCGTATTTCAATTCATATGTGACTAAAGCCAGCAGCAGCGACATATGTGATAACAAAATAGATTAAATGGTAAAAAATTAAAAAAAAAAACCGATAAACCTTTTAAATCTAGCTAAAATAGTAGCATAAACAGCGTATTTACTCACTCATATGCAATACGTTCTAACAAATCTATATCATGGTGTGCAGAGAGAAACTAATTTTGATAATGAAATGCATTAATACAAATTTGATACTTATAACTGCATAATCGCAGGTACTGGTCCATTCTATGCTGCCTTTTTATTTTGAACTTACGTGATGAATAGTCTTTTTTGAACTGTAGCCTATTATGTTATATAACACACAAAAACTTAAAAAATACCTTTATTGATAAATGCCTATGCGTCTATATTAAACGTAGAACTTATTTATTTGACAAGAGTTTCAGTTCGACTAGGAGTCCAAAGTGAAAACACTATCTTTTTAAGATATAATGTCTTTAACAATTTGTATATTTTTTCCAAATATTTTGAGCCTCTCTTGTCATCTTCAGGGCATCTAAATTTAAAGATATGCAATTATTAAACATTACAAACAAAAATGGAGATTTTTCTAACTTGAGTCTTTCTGATTGTTATTCATTTTGGAATAACCAGAAGCTCTCTTTGGATATTTCCAAGCACCTCACAACGTCCGATCAATAGCAAATGTGGCAAGGCGTCATAGGAAGTAGGTAACAGAAGTTACTGAAGCCCAACACAGAGGCTCTCTTAGTGGCTTTGGCAGCTCCAAGAAACTAGGATAGGGCACGGTGGCCTAATAAGCCACTCTCCTTAAACAAACCAATTATTATGAAAACACGAAGAAAAGAAAAAGCACAACCCCCACCCCCCCAAAAATGTTGGCGACCCCCGCGAACCTAATAAGGACCATGATTTAAGGATATGGACCTGGAATGTCCGAACTCTATGTCCGAACAAATACAAGGCTGACATCACCGCCATATAGGAAATGAGATGGACGGACAGGGATGCACACGACGAAAGAACTGTGACATCTTTAACAGCTGCCATGCAGAAAGAGACGAATTTGGATGTGGTGTCACAGTCGAAAAGAGACTCCGACAGCTGGTCTCGCGGCTTAACCCTGTAAGTGACCGAATAGCCACTATTCACATCCGGGCCAAATATTTTTACATTACGCTGATTTGTGTACACGCCCCGACGGAAGACAAAGAAGATGACATTAAAGATGCATTCTATGAGCGTCTGGAGGAAATATATGACCACTGCACTGCACATGACATTAACATTATTCTGGGAGATTTTAATGCTTAAATATGAAGGGGAGTTGCTCTTGGTTCAGCAGTCGGAAAATTCAGTCTACACAATAACACCTCCGATAACGCATTCAGACTGGTTAGTTTCCCGTCAGCAAGAAACATGGTAGTGAGTGGAACCAGATTTCCGCATAAAGATATTCACAAGGCAACCTGGATATCTCCCGATCAACATACAAGATATCAGATTGATCACGTGGTAATTGATGGAAGGCATGTCTCAAGCGTTTTGGACGTACGTGTGATGCGCGGTGCAAATATTGACTCGGATCACCACCTAGTTGTACCTAAGGTGCGCACGGGATTAAGTAGTGCCAAAAACGCTCGTAACCAAACGCAAAGGAAGCTAGACATCAAAAAGCTACATACCACAGAGATAGCCAATGCCTACTCCAACCAACACTCAATTACTCCAAGCAAATCCCCCTAGTTCTGATATTCCCGACCAACAGTGGCAGCATATTGCGAATTCCATGACCACTGCCGCAAATACCGTACTGGGTTATGAAAAACCACTCTTAGACAAACCCTCGTATGATGATGAATGTCACGAAACCTCTGAGGAAATGGATGCTGCATACAAGGCAAAACTGCAGCCAATGGAGACGCGTGCGGTGACGGAGCGTTATAATGAGAAAAAGAGGGAGATGAAACGCATGTTCAGGCCGCCTGTGGAAGGAAAGAGATAGGCAGGATATCGAAAACTACAGGGATAGAGGTGAGGCCCGAAAGTTCTACCAAAGGGTTAAAAGCAAAGGTTTTGGAACAGGGATCCCCACCTGTAAGGACAGTGACGGAAATCTGGACACGGACACTCAGAGGGTGCTGCAAATATGGAGGGAACACTTTCGGTCTCTACACGTTCCCAAAGCCAGCATAAGTGACGAAATCACACCAATCATCGACGGTGAGTAGACTGTTCAACACCGAGCCAAAATAGAGATCAGCACGGTAAATGCACGGCTTAAAAATATTAATGCCGGCAGAGCTTTTTAAGGCATGCATGTACCAGCTCATAAACACGATTTGGCTCAGGGAGTGCATGCCTGATGATTGGAATTTGAGTGTCCTATGTCTCGTTCTTAAGAAAAGCGATCCAAGTATGTATACCAACTATCGCGGGATTAGCCTTTTACCCATCGCATACAAAGTCCTGTCTAGTGTGTTATGTGAACGACTAAAGCCCATTCTGGCCAACCAGATTGTACCTTATTAGTGTGGCTTTAGACCTGGTAAATCCGCGGCCGACCAGATATTCAAACTACGACAAATCCTAGAGAAGACCCAAGAAATGCAGATCGACACCTACCATCTGTTCATCGACTACAAAGCTGCATTCGACAGTCCGATACGACAGAAACTATTAGATGCTATGGCTGAGTTTAGTATCCCCGCGAACCCGATACGACTTTGCGGGATGACACTGTCTGACAGGAAAAATCCTTCAAAGCCATTTTCTAGCAAGCGAGGCATTAGACATCACACGGAAGGCTGCAGTTAACAGGCATTGCTATGCAAGCTTTTTAATGACAAAGCGCTCTCTGGGAATATAAAGATCCAACTCTACCAGACTCTGATCCTACCTGTCTTGCTCTACAGCGCGGAATCCTGGGTAATGACACAAGCGGGTTAATCTATTCTGGTAGTCTTTGGGAGAAAAATACTATGCAATATATTAGGACCCATCATCGTTAACGGCGAGTACCGTCGTCGAATGAATCATGAGCTGTATTGGTTGTACAACGACATTGACGTAGTCAAGCGCGTTCAAATAGACCGAATGCGCCGGCTTGGACACGTTGTACGAATGGACGAAAACGCTTCGGCTTGAAAAGTCTTCGGCAATAAACCCGATGGGCGGCGCAGGAGGGGGCGGTTAAAACTCCTATGGATGGACCAGGTGAAAAAGCTTTTAACTAAGTTTGGTGTGATGAACTATCTACAGAGCGCAAAAGACCGAAGCGTTTGGTATACTTTTCTACGTGCGGCTACTGATAGATAAATTTCTGTTATTGCTGCCATTAAAGAAGCAGAAGAATAGACAATAAAAAATAAAAAAAAAACTTCTTCAGCTTGTTAGAAATTAATCATATATATTGGAAAATTCTTGATGTAGACTCAGATAATTTTTATATCCAACTAATCACCATTGGTTCAAGTTGATGTCGATAGTACATCAAGCTGTGATTATATGTTAATATAGAAATTTCCACCTTTTAACAAAAGTCTGTTGTGTTTACTTATAATCCTTAATTGATTTGAGTGCAATATTTAACCATGACTTACAGTAGTCTATACTTTAATTTGTGGCGTAAACGTACTTTCTATAATATTTCATCTTTAATGATAACCTCTAATCAAACCGCCGAAAACTTCTAATACTGTTGCCGTTATGCCACACAACTGCATTTTTCAATTTGTGGTCACTTGAGATTTAAATCAGAATTCAATTTGCAACACTACATAATAATATGTCAAATATTGGCCACAACAAACCAAAGCGCATAACCAAATTATTCAATTATGAAAGGTATCCCTAAGGCAAATCTGCTGATGCATAATAGAGTCAAATCTCGGTTGAAAAATTCAATTAAATCTTTAAAATATATGTTATGCATAGGTGATATTAGTTTGGCAGCCAATAATCACAATGTGGCAAATGAGTGTGACATTTCAATTGAAATGTGTCTTAATGTGTGGACAATTAAATATTAGACACTCTTACGTTTCATTAAATTCAGAAGTGACATAACTTGCATGAGGAATTATAGGTGCTTTAAAAGAGAAATTTCCCAGAAAATGTGATGCTTATATCAATCAAAGGCTGGCAGTTTCGTGGAACCTCAAATAAGGATATTATTAGAATAGACGAAGATGAAGTAAATTCACGTTTTACAAATATTAGCTTGACTTGATGCAATTTTCTTTGAGTAACCATAAGAGTGAGCTCCAAAGCTCTTTTTTAATTTTTCATCAAAGTTGAGAAATATTAAAAAATGGATTGTTGCTTAATATCGATTTATCTGGACAAACACAAAGCAAACAGTTCAATTTTTTTTATTATTTTCTAAATAAATAGATCTATTAATAGAATCAAAAAGAATGACGACCCGTTGCCTAGTTTTTGAGATAGTGTATCTAAAACGGACCAAATTATCTTAAATTATAAGTTTTTCGGAACACTGAAAATCAGCCCACTTTTAAGGGTTTTTCTGGTTCTTCTAAACCAATAATCTGATTGTAATAAGAATTTTAAATCGTTGGACAATTTACGGTAAAATAGGTTTATTCAATACTAGCTGGCCCGGCAGACTTCGTCCTGCCTCCAAATTTTTGTAAAATATGTTGAGTGTAGTTGAAATCTAAAAACGATTGGTTTATTTTTTTGACCTCTAAAATATTTCAATTTAAAGGGCGAGGTTTTCCCGAACAAATTCTGTTATTGATATATCTTAAAGATTATTATATATTATTATAAGAATTGCTAAAACGGATCAGCAGTGTCGTCCATGATGGTATGAAAACCAGAGTTCGAAAAAAAACATTAACGTACGGTATTTTAACGTTCTGTACGGAATTTCATTGAGTACAGTACGCTAACACTTACCTTACAAGAAGTACGAAATACACTACGACACTTTGTTAAGTTCGTGTATGTGTACACAACCAGAATACCGTACGCTACGATTGTTAAAAGACGAACACAAACGCTACGATAACGTACTGAACTTCGAACACAAACAAAAACGGAATACACTACGTTTAGTGTATTTTTTGTGCAATTAACAATAAAACTAGTACAGAAATTTCAGTCAGATAAACTGATAAATACCATCACCCACTATAAGATATTGTGTAAGTCTTGAGTTGTTGAAATTAACTGATTTGTAATTAAAATTACTTATGTATTATTAGGTATATGCTTGCTTTGGAGCGTAAACGGTTGTAGCTAAGACTTTCGGAACATAATACCAATGGTCTAAAGACATGTAGCAAAACCGTAAAAGTTTGACTTATTTGCTTACGAGGTACCGTTAGGGGCAGCTCAAAGTGTCCGAAGATTTTTGTAAATTAACGTTCAATTTCCAAAAATAGGTCAATTTGTATGGGAGGTACCAGAAGAGGTCAACCGATAAAGTCTAATAAAGTATGTAATCCTATGGGGGTAAATTCGGTCATTTGTATGGTAGGTACCAGAAGGGGTGTGTCAAATAGTTAGGTTTTTTTAGGTTATGACTCCTATTACAAGATAAATTAACTGACTACATCTGATTGTCCCCAGGTGCCGGTTTGGAAGTTATGGGGAAATATTAATGTTCCAAAAATAGGTAATTTTGTATGGGAGGTACCACAAGGCGTAAATCGATTAAGTCCATGTTCATCCCTGAGTCTAATTTTCATAAGCGCATTTCATACGCAAAATTTAAGTGATCTCAGTATACTTACAAAAAAGATATGTATGTAAAACTATAAGGGTCAATTCGGTCATTTGAAGGGGTGTGTCAAATAGTTAGGCTCTCTGAGGTTACGCCTCCTATCACAACATTAATTTATCGACCAATTTTCATAACCCCCCACGTGTCCTTTTGGAAGTTATGGGAGAAATATTAATTTTCCAAAAATAGGTAATTTTGTATGGGAGGTACCAGAAGGCGTGAACCGATATAGTCCATATTCATACCTGAGTTTATTTTTCATAAGCGAACATCATACGCAAAATTTGAGTGATTTCATTTTACTTACAAAAAAGATATGTATGTAAAACTATAATGGTCAATTCGGTTATTTTTATGGGAGGTACCTGAAGGGGTGTGACAAAGGTTTCGGCTTTGTTAGGGTTTGTCTACTATTGCAAGACAAATAATCTGACCAAATTTAGATATTCTCCGATGGTCTCTTTGACAGTTATGGAAGATATATTAATTATTCCAAATAGGTTATTTTGTATGGGAGGTACCAGAAGGGGTGGGTCTATTCTGCCCATTTACAATCCCATAAGTTCGTTTCGAAAAATATTAATACTGGTAAATTTTCATACCGATCCGTTAAGGTTTACTTGAGTTATCCTGCTGACCAGCCAGCCAGTCTGCCAGCCAGACAGACGGACATAGCTCATTCTTCTTAAAAAGTTCTGAAACGAATTTGGTCTTAAGATACTTGGGGTCTAACTCGTCTCCTTTAATGCGTTACACTTTTCTTCGTATCAAATGATATATACCCTCATCCCTAAGGGTGATGGTATACAAATGTTTTCTTCCAAACACTGCAGGATTCGGTTTGGCAAGCTCGCGAACCGCCCTTTCCTGAAAATTGGCTCTTAGCTCGCTAGCTAAGAGTCACAAAATTTCAAATGAGCTCTCAGCTAGCGAGCAAGGAGTCACACAAATTTAAGTGAGCTCTCGGCTGGCGTGCTAAGTACCAAAGTTATGTACCAGAAGTACTTTTTTATGCCAAAAAGTACTTTTATTGGCCAGAAGCACTTTTCTGTACTACTTTTTGTACCAGAGTCCTTTTTTGTACCAATAAGTAATTTTAATGTACTTTTCTGCACAAAGTACTTTTTTTTACCAAAGTACTTTTTTGTGCCAAAAAGTACTTTTAATGGCCCAAAAACACTTTTCTGTTGCTCATAGCACTTTTATTTTGTACCATAGTACTTTTAAAAAAATAAAAGTACAATAAAAGTACTTTTTGGTACAAAGTACTTTTTTATGAAAAAAGTACTTTTTGGTACAAAAAAGTACTTTTTACGAAAAAGTACAATAAAAGTACTATGAACCAAAAAGTACAATAAAAGTACTTTTTGGTACAAAAAAGTACTTTGGTACGAAAAAAGTACTTTGTGCGACAGAAAAGTGTTTTTGGGCCAATACAAGTACTTCTTGGCACAAAAAAGTACTTTGTTTGGTACAAAAAACGTAGTTTGTGCCGAAAATACATTAAAAGTACTTTTTAGTACAAAAAAGTACTCTGGGACAAAATAAAAGTGCTTTGTGCAACTGAAAAGTGATTTTGGGGCAACAATAGTACTTTTGGTACATAACTTTGGCTCTTGGCTTTCGAGCCAGCCATTTTTTGTGCTCTCGGCTCTTGGCTCGTTAGCCAGCCCTTTATTTTTTGATTTGAAATTTCGTAGCTTTTGGCTAATTTTGTGTTAAACTATAGCTAAATGCTAAAAGATGGAACGATTTTCGGTTTCTGTTTTGAACAATATATGCAACACACCGTTATTTAGACATTCCACAAAAAATACACTAAACGTAGTGTATTCAGTTTGTGTTCGGTTAAAAAATACACAACCAAAACGAGTAAGTGTTTGTGTTCGAAGTTCACTACGTTATCATAGCGTTTGTGTTCGTCTTTTGACAATCGTAGCGTACGGTATTCTGGTTGTGTACACATACGCAAACGCTAAAAAAATTAGTATCGTATGTGTATCTTCTACGTACCGTACGTGTAACGTACTGTTTTTTTTCGAACTCTGATGAAAACTTTCTTATTGATAGGCATATATTGTAAAACCACATTTTTAAGCCGATTGACTGACCTATAACTTTCAGCGTTGGTGTACTGGGTGATTGTACCTTTTTATCCTAAGAAGTACGAATTTCCAAAAATTCATTCATTAAGCTCAACAACCCCATTAACCGTATGGTCTGGGAGATATCAACAGTTATTCCTTTTTTCGTTATTGTCCCCTAAAATTTTTAAATGGGAAAAACAACTTTGTGAAGCTCTCTAATTCAGTAGGAAGTGCGCCATTATAAAAGTTAGTCATTATTCTTTTACCTTTTTTGCAGTCTGGGTGACCATCTACAGCCAATCCTTAACTTTCTCTGAAATTTTGGGACAAATGGGGTCAACCGTTTTCACAATTAGTGGTGACATCAAAATGTACATCTTTTTAATATATATAGACTTCTGAATAACTATGATGTTAAAAAAAGTGACTAAATGACATTCCAAAAATTAACTGCATCATGAGCTAAACACCGGCAACTGGTTCCAAACATACATTCAAAATTTTCTTATGCCAAAAAATCATATATTTTAAGTTTAAGTAAAATCGGACAATCGATATTCAAAATCTTCTCATGTCAAAAAAATCATATATTTTAAGTGTAAGTAAAATCGGACAATTGATATAAATTTTCGAAATAATTCAACCCCAGCCAAATCAACTGCTGATCCATATATACAAAATAAAATTTTCGTAATAAAACAAATATACATTCTAAATTTCAATTAAATTGTTTAATTCGTTAAAATTTTCATTATAGTTCCATCATAGCGGCACCTACCGGGTCAATTTATACAACAAATTTTTCTCAAGGTTCCACAAAAATAAATACTAAATTTCAGTTAAATTAATACATGCATTAAAATTTTCAATATAAATCCACCCTAGCGCCATTTACCGGGTCCATTTGTACATACAATTTTTTCTGATGATCAAACAAACATAGATTCTGAATTGCAGTTAAATTGGCCCATTCGTAAAAAATTTTGATTGTAAACCGACCCCAGCGCCATCTACCGGGTCCATTTGTACATAAAATGTTTTCTCATGATTAAATGAATATCCATTTTAAATTTCAGTTGAATTGGTACATGCATTCAAATTTTCGATATAAATCCACCCTAGCGCCACCTGGATTTGATTTTTTTCAACACAAACAATCTACGGAAAATTTCGAATCGAATAAAAAAAAATCAGCCAAATCGCTCCAGCCGTTCTCAAGTGATGGTATGACATACGTGGACCATTTCATTTTTATATATATAGATTTTTTAGGGGCACATGAAACTTTTGATTTTTTAAACCTCTCTTGTTCTACAGGCGCCACTGTGCGTAGTCAAATGTACCCTGAGCTGTACAACGCCACCCGCGTAGTCAAGCGTGTTAAAATAGACCGAATGCGCTGGCTTGTCGAATGAAAATGGCAAAGCCTAGGAAAAATTAAAAATTGTCCACGCTTCTTCTAGTACCTCCCATACAGAAGACCAAAATCACCCTTAAAGTTCTATGCTGATATCTTTTATGTAAGTACACTGAATTCAGTCAAGTTTTGCACAAGGCAAACGTTTACTGAACGTTGACTTAGGAATGAAAATGGAATACGTTGTGATGGCCCTATTCGTGAATCCTATAAAAATTAGCCAAATTCCTGTAAATTAATCTTTTCCCAATAATTTTTAAAATTAACTTCTCAAAACATTGAAAATAGTTAGGTAAAAGCTAAAAAACTGAAAGATATATAATTTCTTTTGTGATTTTTGTGCTATTTTTGTTTTTTTAATTAAAGACTTTTTTTAGTTCTCATTTAATACGGTAAATGACCCTTTTGGTACACCCATACAAAAAGACCATTTACCTAGAGATACGAAATTGTTCTTTTTACATTTGTTCATTACCACTTTTTACACTGTAATTTTTTATACAGTTGCAATACATGTCTGTGGGTGCCGTTGGGGATGTGTAATGTCCAAACTCAAATTTGTTTGTTTATCCAATGGATAACATATATTTTTGGGTGTTTGTGTTGAACACAGGTTGTAGGGGAAGGTGGTATTAAAGTTAAGTAAATTTTTAGAAGAAAGTAGACTGGGAGCCATTGATAAGCTAGCTAACAGTCGGGCGGGGGGTTCGGGTCTACTTTAGACTAATAAACCTTACAACCTAGGACATAAAGAAAATTATTATAGACTCCCTTTTTGTTGACTCAAAAAAAAAACATAAGAACACTATTGACACTATAACTACGAAATGGACCGGTCTTTGACCATAAAATTAATAAAAAAAAGCCCTGCAATGGTCAAACTTTGAAGAATACTACAAAAAAACTCAGTAATCGGTTATTATTTGAAAGATTCCTAGATGACTTTGGAATCTTTAGCCTCTTTACCCTTTCCCTCCATGATCTTAATGGCAATCTTGTATTTAAGATCCCAAATTTGGTAAACCCTGTCTCTAAATCTCCACCATTAGTAATTTACTCTTTACAGAGTCATTTTCATAAATATATTCATTTTATTTCAATACTTCAGGTATTATTATTAATTAGAGTAATATCAAAATTAGGGTTCACATATTTTAGTTTCCTTTATAATATCGATTTATATCGTTTGGAAAAGCGAAGAGAAAAAGTGTTATAATATAGATATTTACGAAATATTTTATAAAAATTCAAATGCTAAGACTATTTCATGTGATTTTGGAGAAAAATATTAAGTTTCAGAAAATTTTATGAATTTTGAAATATATAGTTAATTAATCTAAGAAAATACATTATGGAAAGTATTTACAACCAGATATTTATAGAACTTAAGTAGAAAATATGATGATAATTCAGCATTTTAGATTTGTTTTAGTATAAAAGTAAGAAAATAGTTTTTAGAAATGATTTTATGATGTAAATACTTTTAAATGTATATTGGTATTATGAAGAATCAGATAAGTCAACACAATTTATATTATACATTTTGGAATTTAACCTTTTTTATATTATCATTTGCAAAATTTAGATTTAGAAAGTTACTTAATTAAGAATCACTCACCCAATTGTTTGTAAGATTTTATTTTACGCAGAGCTGGTCGTCGAGGCCTCGTTGATCATTCTGGTACTTGCTAGCTATTAAAATAAATTAAAATAATCGTAAATTTTGCACATGACTACTAAAATATTAACTTATCTGGATCGATATACCATATCTTATGTAATTATGAATATTTTGATTAAATTGTAGCCGATTATATTCACTGAGCAAGTAGATGTTTGATTATATTTAACATGGCGGTGGGAGTTGCAATTTAGCTCGTTTCGGTTATGAAGATGTTGTAAAGTAGTATTTTGGTTAGGGACTCAAATAACCCAAATTGGCCGTCTTTCCATCCGATGTTGCATAACTTGAAAACAGGGTCTTGACACTCGCTTCTGTTCTGTTTTTATGGTTGGTTAAATTGTCTGGTTAATTGATTGGACCGAAACTATAAAACTTGGTTTATATCATCATGTGGCCTTGTCGTAGAAACCGAATATTCTATGGACCGTCTTCGCTATGGCTTAAATAGTGCTCATGAAAAATAGTTTGTTTTTTAGGTCGCCACCATAAATGATGCCTCGTTTCCGTGACAAACCAGGGAATACACGGAAACGAGGTTACGAGAAATAGTTTCTTGGAGTTTGCCTCGATGAATAATTATTTTACTGTAGGAATAGATTAAATGTGTGCCGATTAAAATCACGTCTGTATTTGAAGACGATTGATGGGAGCCTCTTGGTTCTTCGCACTTTATTTTAATGCAATCAAAATTAATTAAAATTGATAAAAAACATCACTTGATTGCCGGAATAAATATGGATTAAACTTAATTAAACTTCCTTGATTTTGAGACCTTATTTCACTTGATTAACTTTATGCACTTTTCCGAAATAAGTACTAACTCTTTCAACTCCAGAATTCAAAAGAATTTATCAAGTTATTACCGACAGCACCTAAGCGCGGTTGGGAACAGATTTCACTGCTCTGAGTGTTTTCGCCGCTTAACAAATGATCATTATCTTTGCCCTTTACCTTTGCCCCTTACCTTTGCCCTGATCTAAAAATAGAATTCTAGTACAGCGATGGATTGTATTGACCAAATGTGATACTGTGATACTCTCACTCTCTGTACAGCGCAAGCATCTTATTGACCATTTGTGAAGATCATTACTCTCACGCTCTCATTAACATTAACTGGTTTCGGGAGCAAAAGCAATTGATGACAATTATGAAGACACTTCAGACCAGTTCTATAAATAGATTTACGATGCTTGTGCTACGATTAAACACAATTGGTAAATAAAAAAAATAATAAGTTTGGGCCATGACCGGGGTTGAACCTGCGATCACTGCAGTTTAACTCTACGTCGTATCCGCTGAGCTATCGAGCAGATACTCTAAGCTCTGACATTATTACATTTTATTTCGATCAGTTAAGCATAGGTTTGTTTTACATATGTTTGTTACATCAATCAATCTGATAGATTGACCAAAAAAAAATCGCATAGGTATAATGTTGGCTAACAGATGCCAGAAGCGAATACTTGCATTAAACAAAATATGGAATCTAAAGTATAAATTTTTTTATTTAAGTACTTTTATTTCAATATCAATCATTTATCACAAGCCAGTGCCGACGGTCTGCCCGCAGAGCTCTTCAAGTCCGGTGGCGAGGAGCTGATAACGAGCATGCACCGGCTCCTGCGCACGGTTTGGCTTAAAGAGTGCATGATTGAAACATAAGCGTATTATGTCCTGTGCTGAAAAAAGGTGATCCAAGTGTGTGCTCCAACTACCGCGGAATCAGCCTTTTACCCATCGCATATAAGGTCCTGTCGAGCGTGCTATGTGAAAGACTAAAGCCAGTGTTATCCAACCTGATCGGGCCTTATCAGTGTGGCTTTAGACCTGGAAAATCAACAACTGACCAGATTTTCACACCGGCAAATCCTGGAAAAGACCCAAGAGAAACAGATCGACACGTACCATCTTTTTGTCGACTATAAAGCTGCCTTCGACAGCCCGATACGGCAGAAATTACTTGAAGCCATGGCTGAGTTTGGTATTCCAGCGAAGCTGATACGTCTTTGCGGAATGACGCTGACTGACACGAAGTCTTCAGTGAAGATTGGCAAGGACCTTACGGAGCCATTCTATACCAGACGAGGCCTAAAACAAGGCGACGGCCTATCGTGCGATCTCTTCAACATTGTGATGGAGATGATAATGAGAAAAGCTGCAGTAAACACGAGTGGCACTATATTCAACAAAAGCCACATGCTACTCGCGTACGCTGATGACGTAGATATCATCGGTCGAAAACTGCGGGATGTGACTGCAGCATTCTCGGGTATTCAGAAGGAATCAGCGAAAATGGGCCTAACGGTGAATGAGGACAAAACGAAGTTATTAGTTTCAACGAACAAAGAATCTACTCGTTTGGGAAACTGCGTGAACGTTGACAACTATAATTTCGAGGTGGTATATAATTTTGTCTACCTAGGCTCCGCCATCAACAAAGAAAATAATGTCAGCCTAGAAATCCGGAGAAGAATCCTGCTTGCAAATAAATGCTACTACGGACTAAGCAAGCGATTCAATGACAGAGCCCTCTCTCGACGACCAAAAATCCAGCTATACCAGATACTGGTTCTATCTGTCTTAATGTATGGTTCAGAATCCTGGGTTATGACGCAAGCGGATGAATCGGTTCTGGCAGTAGTCGAGAGAAAAATGCTCCGTAAAATATATGGGCTCATCATCGTTAACAGAGAGTATCAGCCTCGTATGAATCATGAGCTGTACACTGACATTGACGTGGTCAGACGCATTAAGGTGCAGCGGTTGCGTTGGTTAGGCCATGTTGTACGCATGGACGAAAATGTTCCAGTTCGAAAAGTCTTCGACAATAAACTCGATGGACGGCGCATAAGAGGGCGACCAACACTCCGTTGGAAAGACCAGGTTACTGAGAACCTTACAGAAATTGGTGTGACTAACTGCTATCAGCCAAGTAAGTAAGTAAGTAATACATGTCTGTAAAATTCTGATCGTACAGCCAAAAGTCCTGTTTGGAAGCGTTTACGCCCTACAAGCAGTAAAATAATAATACAGAAATAATTTCTTAAAAAAAATCAGTTTATTTCAATAAATTGAGATTTAAATCATATCGTGCATAGGTTGGCGGTATTTATTAGCTAGTTCACCTGACTGAAATTCTGTACTGATTGTAGAACATTTGACATTTCTCGAAATAAGGGCGAATAAGATACATAAGGAGTAGAGATAGAGAGTTAAAATGTTCCTCAAAAAATATTCGCGTTAAATTTAATTGTTATCGAAAATCCGCTAAAACAATAAGAAACATAGTTTTAGAAAATTTTTAAACTTTTCATAAGTTTAAACTGAAAACTTAAACAGGCCATAAAAAAACGAAGAACTAGCGGTGATCTGCCTCACCCAAGGGGTTCATTTTGTTAAGGAATTATTCGCATCCCAGAACTCCGCTAATTATCCTCTAATTTCATTTCCTCAAGAGCCTAAAAAAAATTCTGTATCATAGTCAAGCACCGTTTGGAGATTGCAATAGTGCTGCTTTAATTCTTTCGATGTTTTGTGGTGTTGTTATCTTTCTCGCATTTACAATTGATTGCCGTCCAGGAACATATGCATATATATCTATATGCCTTTCAAACTTGAATTTCTATTTACTTAAATTGAGTTTTTTTTTCAACATAGAGCACAAGAATCCTCGAAGATACATATCCCCTAACTTAAAAGAAAATATCGGAAAGCCAAGGTAAGGTAGAGATATTTGTTTGAAAAGGTAAGTGAATTGAATAAATACTTATTCTCAACTATAATAACAATATGACCGATCTCTTATTTCGATCCACCACCATTTGGCCGCGTAGTGTTGTTGTTGTGATTGCTAGTAACTTCGCGGTTAGTTCATTTCGGTTGTGTGTTGTTATTCCCCATACCGCACTACCGTTTTCTCTGGTGATAACAAATCATGGCCCACATTTAGACATATGTTCTCTGCCCTATATATGAATAATGAGAACATCAGCGATATTCATCTTATCTTATCTTATCTTATCTTATGCAGAGAACGGAAGGTGAAGCACATGCCATGTGCCCCATATCCAATGAAGGTTTTGCTATGGCTTGACAGGATCTGATGGACCGTTATGAAAACAAAAGAGTTCTCGTATATGCCCAACTCAAGACTCTGTTTGGTCTTACCCCAGTTGACATAGAAACTGGCCCAGCTATTAAACAACTGCAGAGGACGATTAATGACTGCAGACACAATCTCTCCATTTTAGGGATCGACTCAGATGGCTGGGACTTAATTTGTATATTTCTTTGCTCAACCCGTCTTCCCGAAGTCACTCTCGGATTTGGGAACAATCCCAATAAGCAATTTCAGAGCTACCTAAATGGTGTGAAATGAATAAGTTCTTATCTGCGAGGTTTGCAACATTAGAAACGCTTTCGGATATTAGAGGTACCAATACATCTATTCCACCCTGATACAGTTTACGACAGAAAACAAAGTCTGGTGTCACAAAAAGGCTACCCGAAAATACGGAGGAAATACTCATGGAATCAGCTGGTTCATCAATTCAAACATTAACGACTCGAGTATCGCCAGCGACAAAGTCCAAAGTACTGTTAGGGACCACGCCTGTCAACGTCTGCAATAACGACTTAAAATGTTGTTCAAGTGCACTTGTAGACCCCGCCTCTCAAGCGACTTTTGTAACCCGAAAATTGCAGAGAAGATTGGCTATTGCAATCTTTTTTCGCCCCGACAGCCAAAGTTATTGGCTTAAATGACACTGTTGCCTCGAAGTCAAATGAGGTATGCATCATAACACTTCGTTCTGATACAGATCCTAATTTTAGTCTGACCACAAAGGCTTACATAGTTGATAATATATCCCACCGTTTGTCATCTTGCGTTCCCCCTAGAATAAATAAGTGGAAGTTGGCTGAGATACGAAAGTCTGACATATGTAAGTCTCTCGGAACCCGACGTGCTTTGAGGTGCCGATACTTATTAAAGAATTATGCTATCCGGCTCGAAGGACAAAATTTTAGGGCGGGGAAAAATAATAATTTATCCAAACGGTGAGAGGATAAGGATAAAAACACAAGTAAATTATGAGTTTTTGGATTAAATCGGGTTTTATTTTGTGGGTATTACCTTTGGGTGGTTCGCTGGTAATAATCGTATTGACAGTAAACACAAATGTCAACAAAAGTTTTCTATCATTATTTTCTTCTTTTCATTCTTCGTTATAAATGTAATTGGCGTGTTCTTTAATGTAGTATATCTATACATAACTAGGGTGCACAGATAAACCAATGAAATCTCTACT
Source organism: Muscina levida (assembly GCA_964034835.1). NCBI lineage: Eukaryota > Metazoa > Arthropoda > Insecta > Diptera > Muscidae > Muscina > Muscina levida. The sequence continues at coordinate 12,186 of CAXIUB010000335.1, read as the reverse complement.
ATATAGATGATTGCGAACATCATCTGTTTGAGAAGCTTTTACGAGACATGTTTTGATTGTTTTGACACAATACCGCGAAGTTGCTGTCGACAATATCGAGGGGCGCCGATAAAAGAAAATGTAAATGACTTGGACATGTATCGATCACTGTAACTCTCGCACGACAATCGCGTGTTGTAAGTGTTATTCAACAGCCTGACCCACTAGGATATTATCTAGCCATTAATTCATTTTCCATCTCACGCCAAAATCGAGCCATAGTATTATTTATTTTCTGTTTGAATTCACCACTTAAGATTACACATATAGTCCTACCTCTCTCTATAACATTTATTGCATTTTAAGCTTTTTGGATTTTCGCACAATACAAAAACGTTTTATGTATCTATAGTATATAGTACATACTTTTAGCTTCCTTATAGCCAATTCCACACGTACTGCATATACTGTCTCTATATATATTGACTAGTAATATAATTTATTATTTGTAATTTACTTTTATTTGTACGTTTTATTGTTAAAGCGATAACTATTGCTTAAATATATTAAATTGCCACGATATAACTTTTAGTTAATCTGTTTATTTCTGGTGGTCGTCCAATTTCATGTTTCTTTTATCGTTATAGTTTCCTGGAGGATTATTGTATCATAAAGTAAGTTAATAGCTCACATATGCTTATGGTTAGCAATTAGAGTACTGAACGCACGCACAGTGGCCACAAATAAAAGATGAAAACATGAAAGTTTTTATTGCATTTTTTTTGCTGTTTATGTTAAAATGTGGGCGAACACATAAGCAGCAGAGTAATACGACGATTATTATAATTATTATAATCGTAGAAATTGAGCATAGCAAAAAAGTTCAGAGAAATTTTAATATAAAAAATAACATCATTTTGATGTAAAAAGAAATGGTGCAAACATTTTTTTAATTTTAGAGTTACATAGATAACATTATTTCAATAATTCAGTTTACACTTAACTTTAGGCAACTTCTTTAGATAATTAAAATAGAGGATTAGCCTATTAAAATCATTCTGATAGGTTTGTTATATTCCCTCAAATGACGATATTTATTGAAGACAGACTTGAAATTAAGTCAGTACTGAACTAGCATAAATTTATTATTTTATTAGCGTCCGGTCATATTAAAAATCAGTTTTATATTCCGATTTAACATTTCAAAATTACAAATTTATACAATTTAATAATTTCATATCATATCTATAATATTACAAGACTTCAAGAATTAATCATCCCCTCTCTTCCTGCTCTTTCATCCTGTTTAAATCGTAACGATAACTCAACTGGCAGTGGTAATGGAAAACACTTATAATATAAGTATCGCATATATACTTATATATATCTATAATTTGTGGCGAACACGTGCACAGGTAATGCCAACACAAATACACACACCCACACGCTCGCATATACACATTTTTCATATATCAGCGTTACTGCTGCTCAAGCGATGTTCATACCACAACGCTCATGAGCAAAGAAGACGACGACGATATACGTTATTTAATTATTAACAAGCATGCATAAGTACACACGGTAGAAGCGCATTCAAATACTTCAAAGCATTTACTGTTCGCAAAGATATATAAAGTATAGGCGGCTGCAGGTTGCCTTTTTTTAACGGATGCCAAGATTCGAATTTGATGATATCTGACGTAGGTGATTCACATTCACTTTGCATAATATACGCAGACATATCTATAAAGATCCTGGTAATACGTTGCATTAGTCTGCAATGAAGTACTCTTAGGTGAACATTCGCATGTCGCAGATGCATTGCGAGGGCGTTCAAAGATTACAAGTGGAAATATTTTTATGCTTAATTTCCCCAAGGAGTTTTGTTCGATTTGCATATATAATTTTCTGGGTAATATGTTAGAAGAAAGGCGTATGTAGTGGTAAAATGCTTTACAATTATGGTTGGTAGTTTATGTGAAGGCTTAAGTTTAAGGTAAAGGTAACGAATTTAAAACAATATTTTAAAAAGAGAGAAATGTCAAAAATATAGTTTATTAAACAACGGAAAAATTATCGTATTATCTAACTTTGCCATGTAGGTTTTGGTTAGGTTTAGGTTGAGGACATGTGATGACACAGAACAATGCTATGCCATTGCAACACTCGGAGACCATCATGGCCCATAGCGATTGTCCGTATTTAAGAAAGGGAAATATGAAGAAAAGATTATAATACAAGATAATAAAAGATTTTACAAGAATAGTACAAGGAAAAAAAGAAAGAAGTGTTAAGATAGTTCTGGTCTGTTCTCTCCTTCAACTCTACATATATATAATGATGGAGATTACGTGGGGACACTATGGTCGTTTGCCGTTAAGCCAGCTCAAACTACTAGGGAACTTCACCAGATTTTCCATATTGCATGACGATATAGAATCATTTTCCAAGGAATTTCTTCTATCTTCTGTGAAGAGCTGGGCGATGTCAAAGCAAATCCTAAATGGTCTTAATGTTCTCCTCATCGTCGCAAAGTCTGCAATAGTCCTTCTGTGTCGTCTCCCATTTAGATGTAAATGCTCTAACGTCACAATTATTCCTATTAGTCATCTGACGGACTTCCTATTTAGTTCCAATAGTGATCTGGTTCGTCTTCCATTCAGTCTTGGCCAAATATGCCGTGATACCACACAATCGGTGTGATGTTCCCAGGATGCATTTGCCATCATTTCAATGTGACGGGTCACAATTCCTTATATTTGACACACTTGCGGCCGTACTGATCCATCAGTTCATCCGCTATCTGGTTCCATAAAATGTCACTATGTCCGGGGACCCATCACAGTCGAACACTCTTTTCCCACAGTTTTAAAAGCACCGTCCTACATCTATACACCTATCTCGACTTTATCACCTTTGACACCAACGACTTTAAGGCCGCTTGACTTTCCACATAAATTTTGACGATTTCCATTAAATTCCTTGCCAATATTTCCTCCACAGATTTCAAAATAGCAAAGCTCTCCGCCTGAAAAACACTGCAATTGTCATCCAATCTTAAGTGTTTGCTGCAATTTAGATCCTCACTGAAGATACCTGACCCTGTCCTAAAATCAAAAATACAGCTCCATGAAGGGCAAGGAAGCTTTCCAATCTTCTAACTTTGTAATGTGTAATAACTTTAGAAAATTTTGGCACATGCTATCATTATTTGGTTTGGTTTCACATACAATTGAGATATACCACTTGTGCCTAAAATTGCCATACTGTGGGTCTAGTGTATTGGCTCGCTCTTTGTACTTTGGTAAAAAAAGCACTTTGTGCAACATAAAAGTACTTTTGGGACAATAATTGTACTTTTTACTACTAAAAAAACGGGGCCCGGCCGTGGCATAGTGGTTAGAACACGCGACTACCATGCGGGAGATCGCAGGTTCAAACATGGCTCCAGTCATCTTAAAAAAAAATTCTTTCATTGTCGGCTACCCTCGAATGTCGGTGACAGCAACTTCGCAATATTAAGTGTCGAGTCAATCGGCGTGTCTAGTAAGAGCTTCTCAAACAGTGACGTTCGCATTCGTCGATAAACAAGTAGGTGCCGTTAGTTAATTCACAACAACGCGAGAAGCTATCCCACACCTCATTCATGGGGTGCAAAGGGAAATTAAGTTTTTTTTTAGTACTATAAAAGTATTATTGTGCACAAAAAAGTACTTTGTGGGACAAAAAAGTACTTTTGGGACTGTGAAAGAACTATTTAGTACTATAAAAGTTTTCCAGAACAAAAATAACATTTTGTGAAACTATAGTTCTTTTTGGTACAATAAAAGTAATATAATATATACAAAAATAAAGTTATTTTAAGGCAACAAAAGTACTTTTTAGTACTTAAAAGTATTCTTGTACCAAAAAAATACTAACAGAACTGAGCTTTTGGGACTATAAAAGTACTTTTTAGTACCGTGAAAATATTTTGGAACAAAAATTACCTTTTTGGTACGATAAAAGTACTCTGGTAAAATGAAAAATACTTTTAGAACAATGAAAATACTTTTTAGTACTATAAAAGTATTCTTGTACAAAAAAAGTACTTTGTGGAACAGAAAAGTACTTTAGGGACTAAAAAAGTACTATTTAGTGTCATAAAAGTTATCTGGAATAAAATTACTTTGTGGGAAAACAAAGTTCTTTTTGGTACAATAAAAGAACTCTGGTACAAAAAAATACTTTAAGGAAAATAAATGTTGTACAAAAAAGTAATTTGTGAAACAGAAAAGTACTTTTGGAAATATTAAATTACTTTTTAGTACCATAAAAATTTTGTGAAAAAATAATTCCTTTTTTGGTACTGCAAAAGTACTATGGTACAAAAAAGTACTTCTTAGTACTATAAAAGTATACTTTGTGGAACATAAAAGTAAATTTGGGACTATTAATGTACTTTTAGTACCATACAAGTATTTTGAAACTAAAATTACTTTGAGGAAAAATAGTCCTTTTTGATACAAAAAAGTACTCTGGCACAAAAAATTACAATTGTGACAATAAAAGTTATTATTAGTACTTTAAAAGTACTTTAAAATGAGAGGTGACGTTTGACAAGTAGAAACTACGCTATTACTAAAAATGGAGCGATGCACGCTTCAACAACGCATTAAAATTATTTTACTACAAATATGGTGAAAATCTTGCAGACACAGTTCGCAATACTAATGCATTTTTTGATCGTCGTGAAGCACCTTGTCGGAGCGCCATACAGAAATTGGTGGAAAAATTCGAGCTTTTGGGCCAAGATAGTGATGGGAAGAATAAAACCCGTGCACTTAGCTCAAGAACATTCCTCGTCATTTTTTGTGAATTGGGGATTCCACAATCGTCATTAAACCGTATTTTGCATAAAGACTTGGGTCTTAAGGCTTATAAAGTTCAGTTAATACAATATCTCAAGCCGGCCGATCATCAGCAACGTCGTGTCTTTGTTGATTGGGTCCTTGAAATGCATGAACATTATCCAGAATTCCAACGAAAAATCATCTTGACTGATGAGGCCCATTTCCACCTCGGTGGGTACATCAACAAGCAAAATTGTCGCATCTGAGGCTCGGAAAGCCCAAGAATTATTGTTGAGCAGCTTCTCCATCCTCAACGTGTGACTGTTTGGTGCGGTTTATGGTGCGGCGGGGTCATTGGACTTTACTTTTTCGAAAATGAGGTTGGATCAACTGTTTCGGTGAATGGATTGCACTATCGAGAGATGATTAATGATTTTCTATGGTCGTAGTTGGATGGTATTGATCTGAACAACGTTTACTTTCATCAAGACGGCGCTACGTGCCACACAAGTAATGAATCCATTGATCTTTCATGGGAAAAGTTTCCGGACCGTGTTATCTCTCGAAGAGATGATCTCAATTGGCCACCAAAATCTTGTGATTTAACACCTTGCGACTTCTTCCTTTGGGCCCACGTGAAAGATAAGGCCTATGACAACAGCCCAGCGTCGATTAAAGACCTCAAAGCTAAAATTCGTGAGGCTGTCGAGGACAAAGGGCAGCCACTTTGCGATTTGATTATGGAAAATTTCATGAAAAGGATATGGTCCTGTAAGCGTGCTTGTGGTGGCCATTTGGCTGATGTTGTTTTTCTTGCAGCAAGTACATAAATACAAAAAGTATACCAAAAAAGTACTTTACTTTACTTACATACATTAATTGTTGTCTGCCGGAAGAATAGTGAGGCATTTTTATACCATCACCCGTAGGGATGATGGTATATATCATTTTATACGAAAAAAAGTGTAACAAAGTAGACCCCAAGTATCTTAATACCAAAAAAATTGTTTCACAACTGGATGGTTCGTGAGCAGGATTAAATTAGTAAACCTTAACTTATCAGTATGAAAATTTACCAGTATTAATATTATTCAAAATGATGTAATAGTTATCTATCCTACATTCTGGTACATCCCATACAAAATTACCTCTTTTTGAAAAATTAATATTTTTTGCATAACTTCCAAACGGACCACTGGAGGATATTTGAATTAGGTCAGTTTAATTACATTGCAATAGTAGACAAACCCTAAGAAAACCGATACATTTGCCACACCTCTTCTGGTACCTTCCACACAAATGACCGAATTGACCCTAATAGTTGTACATACAAGTCTTTTTTGTAAGTACACTGAATTCAGTAAATTTTTGAGAAAAAAAAATGTAAAAATGTGACTCAGAAATGCATACGGACTATCAATATCTGTTGACCTCTTCTGGTACCACCAACCCACAAAATTACCTATTTTTGCAAATTAATATTCCTTTCATAACTTTCAAACCGCCAACTTGGGGATTATTAAATTTGGTAATTTATTTCAGGGACCGGCGGTGGCATTATGGTTAGAACACGCGACTACCATGCGGGAGATCACAGGTTCAATTCCTGGCTCAAGTCATCTTAAAAAAAAAACATTTTCTTTCATTGTCGGCTCCCCTCAAATGTTGTCGACAGCAACTTCGCAGTATCACTGTCGAGTCAATCGGCATGTCTAGTAAGAGCTTCTCAACCAGTGACGTTCGCATTCGTCGATAAACAAGTAGGTGCCGTTAGTTATGAATCTGAAAATAGAAAGCGTGTTAATTAACGACAATGCGAGAAGCTATCCCATACCTCATTCATGGGGTTTAAAGGGAAATTAAGGTTTTTTTTAAAGTAAATTATTTCATCTTTTTGTAAGAAGTAAAAACTCAGAAGTCCTAAATATTTGACACAACCCTTCTGGTAGCTCCCATAAAATAACTGGAATTGCCCACTTAAGATACATATCTTTTATGTCTGTACACTGAATTTAGCTAATTTTTACCAAGGTAAGCGTTGATTTACGAAAAAAAAAATTGGATACGTTGTGCTGTCGCTAATGGTACTTCCTATACAAAATGGTAAAATTTTTATGGTTTTCCTGCATGTCTCTAGACCGCTGGTATTATGACCGAAAGTCATATCCACAACCGGTTACGCTTCACAAGCGGGTAAATTACAATACATAAGTAATTTTATTTTAATTAAAAATCTATTAATTTCAATAACTCAAGACTTAACCAGTATTTTATATTGGGTGATGGTAATTACCCAGTAGGAAGTGTCTGCAAGACATCCTCAAGGATAGGTGCATAACCATAGTAAATCGTTGATGACATTTAGGGGAATGTCCATACAAATCGTCGACGTAATTTTCATACAACTGTCCGCTTTGTCATGCACGACCTGATGAGCGACAATGTCGGTCAAACTTTCGTTGATGCCTATACAAAAGACATGTCGCCCACACAATCATGCACGACCTGATGGGTGACAATGTCGGTTGAATTGTCGTTGATGACTATATAAGCGACACGTCGCCTACACAATCATGCACTACCTGATGGGTGAAAATGTCGGTCAAAATGTCATTGATTCCTATGTATGTCTTGAATTGTCATTTAAGCCATATTAGTAGAAGATGGATTTTTAGCTTTATATTAGTATGACTAATTGTTAATACTTTTGGGAAACTAAAAAATTGCTGATGTTTACTCGACCGTTTAATAAACTGAAAAATTTTTACGTCAGATTCCATTTATTTTTCCTTTGATTTTGTTGAATGAGTTTAATGCACGACAACATTAGTATTTTGTCGGTCAGCTTGTCGTCAACCGAGTGTTTTGACGACAAGTACATACATTTTTCAAATTTTTCTTCCTTAGATATTTTTGATTGTGTTTGATGCACGACAACATTAGTATTTTGTCAGTCAGCTTGTCGTCAACCGAGTGCTTTGACGACAGGTACAAACATTTTTCAAATTTTGTCTTGAATACAGCGTTGACGACAAAGTCCTGTATGATGGAACTTCCTACTGGGTATCGAACAGTTTACCTGACTGAAATTTCTATATTGGTTTGTTTTTAGTTAAAAGCGATAGTGACAAATTTAAAAGTGACTAAAAAACTAACATAAACCCAGTAGGAAGTGTCTGCAAGACATCCTTCAGGATAGGTGCATGACCCTAGAAAATTGTTGATGACATTTAAGGAACAGTCCATATAAATCGTCGACGAAATTTTCATACAAGTGTACGCTTTGTCATTCATGACCTTATGAGAGACAATGTCGGTCAAATTTTCGATGTTGCCTATATAAGCGACACGTCGCCTACACAATCATGCACGACCTGATGGGTGACAATATCGGTCCAATTGTCGTTGATGCCTATGTATGCCTTGAATTGTTATTCAAGCCATATTAGTATGACTGTGTATATACATTGGTGCCATTTTAAAAGATGGATTTTTAGTTGTTTTTAGCATTTTATTAGTATGACTAATTGTTAATACTTCGTAAAACTACTGACCAAGAAAGAAGTGAAGGATACAAACTTTTATACGGCATTCACCTTCATTCGAGATTTCAAACAATAAAATTGCTGATGTTTACTCGTCCGTTTAATAAACAAAAAAATTTATACATCAGATACCATTTTTTTGTTCCAATTTTTTTTCTTTGATTTTGTTGAATGTGTTCAATGCACGACAACATTAGTATTTTGTCGGTCAGCTTGTCGTCAACCAAGTGTTTTAACGACAAGTACATAAATTTTTCACATTTTGTCTTGAGGACAGCGTTGACGACAAAGTCGTTTATGACGGAACTTCCTACTGGGTTTAGTCAAACGCGATAGTGACAAATTTATAAGTAACTAAAAAACTAACATAAAGGGGTGTTCAAGCTCTAACGATGTTATCTTTTTAAAGTTCATACAAGAGAATTTTGAATACCCTAAACGGTTTAAAAAATTTAAAGCTTTATTTAACTAAAACCAATGATTATGTATCAGCTTTTCTAAGAAATATTGCGAGTTGCACATTAGGATGGGTCGATAAAAAAAGTTGTGCCGGTCACCCCCTAGAATGAAAGATAATTTAAAAACGAATTAAAAAAAAATTTTATTTTTTTTTGCCACGCCCCTTGAACCCGCGCATTGGGTGTTTTGTTTCCTGTGTCTTCATTTATAGTCCGATCGTAATGTGTGACATATCAATGTTCTTGGACTGACAACAGCTACATTTTCTTCTCTGATCAATTTTGACTCCGACGTCAAATTCTAGAAGTTTCTACCGAAATCTCGGTTTTTACCCCCCTAAGTCAAATTTTTTTCGTAACGATAAAAAAAGTTTTTTAAATTCCATGATATTTTTTCATTTACAGTATATATTTTTATTCATAAACAAAAAAGTTACAGAGGTTTAAAAAAATCAATTTGACGTCGCTAAAGGCCAAAGCTCATTGTTTACAAATGTTGGCGTGGTCGTATTTTGTTTTTTAAGCCTCTGTAACTTTTTTGTTTACGAATAAAAATATATACTGTAAAAGAGAAGATATCATGGAATTTAAAAAACTTTTTTATCGTCGCAAAAAAAATTTGACTTAGGGGGGTAAAAACCGAGATTCCGGTAGAAACTTCTAGAACTTGACGTCAGAGTCAAAAGTGATCAGAGAAGAAAATGTAGCTGTTGTCAGTCCAAGAACATTGATATGTCACACATTACGATCGGACTATAAATGGAGACACAGGAAACAAAAAACCTAATGCGCGGGGTCAAGGGGCGTGGCAAAAAAAATAAATTTTGTTTTTGAATTCGTTTTTAAATTATCTTTCATTCTAGGGGGTGACCGGCAAAACTTTTTTTATTTGTATGAAGTGCGACCCACCTTATTGCACATGTCCCTCCACCATCATATTACTCATAAGCCGAATAACAAGCATAATAACATACTAGAGTCAATATTAGGAAATTCTATTTTTGTTTCCCCTCTATTTGATTTTTCATTTCATTTTGACATAACAAACATCGCTTTACCGCTTCAGTCAAACAATATTTTTGCTATTAATACTATGAATGGAAGATTGATTCTCCAATTGCTGCCGACATTGTGATTGATGGTATCGTAATATTTATTTTACTTTATGAAAACTCTGAATGTTTCAGTGCAATATGTGCCAATATATTGATGGCACAATAATATGTATAATTAGTTTCTTGGTTGCTTTAAGAAGATTTGGCTTAAATATGATGTAGGCCAAATTATAAAAGTAGGCAATTAAAAACATTGCCTAAAAATTGAAAATTGTATTAGATGATAGCAAAAAAATGGTTCTTTGATATACAAATAATAATAGTTTTTAAAAATGGATGTTTTCAAATTCATTGTTTAATTAAAAAAAAAAATTCTTAAATTTTGTTTAATGGAACTTCAGTTTCTTTAAGCAATACGAATTGCTAAATATTCTTCATTGACATATAATGTACCTCATCTTAAATGTTCATTGTAGCGATTGCCGCACTTAAGTATTTGTAATAAGTAAGCTAATATCCTGCACGTATAATCCTTACATATAATTAACTTAAGTTTAATAAACTTACTCATAATATTAAGTTATTAACAATAAAGTGTTGTTATATGTACAATGTTGATATATGCATATTTATATGCGCGTGGCGGTGATGTGTTCGCTGCTCTTGGCTGCTGGATTATTATGCACATACAATTTCACATTATTATTTCTGCGGTTGCCTTTATTAAATTGCGTATAACAAACGGGTTTAATGCAACAATTTAACTATTTAAGTGATCCAGTATGTGGTTAAATGTGTACACCACTCAATTTTATTATGAATAATAGGTTTAAGGACATGAACTCAGGTTTTCCTCTTAAAGATTTGTAATTTTGTGCTTGTGTTTAAGGTTATTGAATTTATATTATGAAAGGTTACTTAATCAGGATGGAAATGTGATTTAGTTTTATTAAACAGGCATACACACGAATCGTAGATGAAATACGGCAACTTATGTCTTACGCGTATGTACGAACATACGTATGAGTAATAAATAAAATTTCACATAACTCATACGCTCTGGCATGGTAAAAACTTAATGTCGTCAGATAATATGCTATGACCTTATTGCGACACAATAACGTTTAACCCACCATTACTAGGTCATTTAATGCCTCCTTGCGATAAAATCAGATTATGTTAATTTTTAATAAGGTTTTTTTTTGGTAAAAGCAAATTCCCAATGACGACAATCAACAAACAAAGGCTACACTATGAATCTTTTATATGCCAATGAGAAATTCCCAATTGTGTGTGCTGCACGAGTTTTCATTCATCCAATTGTCTCCACTCTTTTGATTCGGAAAAATATAATTCATATTTTATGTCAAATATCAGTCTTATGTACTGTTTCAGCACCACATTAAGTTGATTGCAGTAGGACTATGTATATCGTCAGTCGGTATACATTTACGCTTTGTTGTGAAAGTTAAATAGAGACTGCCTTAATGAATAAAATATAAAATTATGTTTAATCCTAATGGAATAGTATCAGTTGAGATATGTGTGAATGCAAAATTAAGTAACAACACAATCACTACAAAGAGTTCCTATTATCTACTATGTAGTTTTGAGTAAAGGACGCAATGGAAAACAATACCAACGAATATTAATAATAATATTAATTATAATTTTATATTCAATATAAAATAAATATAGACTTAACTTTTGAATATGAATGTCAACATACCATTATTTTAAGTTTTGATAATGATTTGAAACATCCATCTGCCATGTCATGTACATATGAAACACAAGTTGCATGAGCAATATTAAGAAAATCTTTATTCAGAGCATCTACATCTTTAACAAATATCATAATTCAATGATGTATTGAAGAAAGGAAAAACATCTGAGGAAGAGTAGGGCGATCAGGATTCCCTCAACATTGATTAGAAACAAACGCGTAAAGTCGAATGATGTTGGAATGGATTTTTTACAGTTGTACGAAATCATCAGTGCAGATATTTATATACAACTAGTTGGCCCGGCAAAGCTTCGCTATTGCATTTTAACTTGTGTTATATTTCATATTAAGGTCTACAAAGTACTTTGAAAACGGTACTTAAGCTCGATAATGATATGTTGAGTTTATTAACTTATGTAACTAATTTCAAGCAACTCCAACGTTCATCAACGTTTGGCTTTACAAAGTGATGATCTCACGCGCTGTATGGCATTTTACGCCGTCGTGTTGGAACCATTTCTCCATCAAATAATGTGCAATGACATGATAAATAAAAAAAATCAATTGATCGTCCACTGGTTTTAGTTCTTC
>CAXIUB010000334.1:0-19524 GCA_964034835.1 Muscina levida | reverse complement strand
CCGTGTGATTGTTATTTCTTGTTATTTTATGTACAAGTGAACAAGAGAGAGCAAAACAACAGTATTTTTTGTACCCATTGGACTGTATCTTCGTGTTTCTTGTCAAGTGGACACTTTTCGAAAATTGTTTTACCGCTACAATTTTGAATTGTTGTCCTCGTTTCGTTGAATGTCTAAGTTATGTTATCGTTACTAAGAGATCGCAATGAGCACAAATGGTAATGACTATTGGGTCGTCGACAAATCAAAGGAAAATGGCATAAGAAATTACAAGCATTTTTGTATGTAAGTACAAAAGAGGTGGAGGAATCAATGTTGGTTCATGTATCATATTAAAGGGAATTCATAATCAAAAGTAAATACCATAATGGATAACGTTCGAGTTTTGTTTCAAAAAGTTCGCACAATAAGGTGTTGTTAAAACTATCGACACATATCGCTCATTTGCTGCAAGACCGGAATAACTCAAAAAACGTGATTTTTGGGTAAATGATGTAGAATTGTTCATTTCATCATACTCAATGTTGTGTAAAAAATGCATGTTAATATCTTTTATACACTCTGCCTGAGAGATCTGAATCATTCTGAGATCTGAATGATCTGAATTCCTCCATTTCGTACAAGTTAGGTGTAAATTAAAAACTTGAAACGCGTTTATCTCAGAATCGATTTTTTTTGAGTTATGCCGGTCTTGCAGCAATTGAGCGATGTGTACATAAATGGTCGTAATTTGTTTTTTAATATTCTGTGAAAAAAGTTCATAATAATGGAAGCTTGATAAGCCAGGATCAAAGTTTAAGCAGATAAATCATAACATTAAGCATGCAACACGCTACTGAAACGAAGTTAAATAACATGTGCTTTTTTCATATATTGAATTTTTATTGAACAACAAATCCAATGAATGAACTTACTGTTATAATTGGTCGAATTGGACTTGATTTTAATAAATCAACCTTTAAATTATCAGACGTTCAGTTAAGAATTTACATGGATAATCCGAATAATTTGAAAGTGTTAAAATTTGTTTAGTGTTTTTACTGAAAGCACTTTTCAAGATTTTACTTTTACTTAAACCTTTAATTATTTACCTTTACCCTCCAATGAATAAGTTACTGAAAAGATACTTGAGACTCACTAAAGTTGAAAGACGAACCCAAAACTTGTACTAAACTCGGCCCCCGCAAACGATATAAGGACAATAACTTAAATATATGAACCTAGAATGTTGGAACACTCTATAGAGATGGTGCCTCTATCCAATTGGCGGATGTCCTCGTCAAATACAGTGCTGACTTCATCGCCATACATGAAATGCGATGGATGCACACAACGAAATAACTATGACATATATTACAGCTGCAATGAAGAAAGTTACGAATTTGAATGTGGATTAATAGTCGGCAAGAGACTTAGACATGTGGTCCCGCAGTTTAAACCTGTAAGTGACCGTATAGCCACCATTCGTATCCGGGCGAAATATTTTTACATTACGTTGATTTGTGTACACGCCTGGAGGATATCCTGGAGAATATATATGACCGCTGCCCTGCACATGACATTAAAATTGTTCTGGGAGATTTTAATGCTAAAATTGGAAGGGAAGATGCTCTTGGTTCAGCAGTCGGAAAATTCAGTCTACACAACAACACCTCCGATAACGGATTCAGACTGGTAAGTTTAGCGTCGGCAAGAAACATGGTTGTGAGTGAAACCAGATTCTCGCATAAAAATATCCACTAGGCAACCTGCATATCTCCCGATCAAAATACAAGAAATCAGATTGATCATGTGGTAATTCATGGAATGCATGTCTCAAGCGTTATGGACGTGCGTGTGATGCGCGGTGCAAATATCGACTCGAATCACCACCTAGTTGCAGCCAAGGTACGCACACGATTAAGTAGTGCTAAAAGCACTCTTAATCAAACGCAAAGGAAGCTAGACATCACAAAGCTGCATACCACTGAGATAGCCAATGCCTACTCCAACCAACTCTCTCAATTACTCCATACAAATCCCCCTAGTTCTGATGTTCCCGACATACAGTGGCACCATATTGCGAATTCTATGACCACTGCCGCAAAAACCACGCTCAGACAAGCCCTGGTACGATGATGAATGTCGTGAAATGTCTTAGGAAATGGATGCTGCATACAAGGCAAAACTGCAGCCAATGGCGACGCGTGCGGTGACGGAGCGTTATAAAGAGAAAAGGAGGGAGATGAAACGCCAGTTCAGACGGAAAAAGCGTCGGTGGAAGAAAAGTGAGAGCCAGTATATCGAAAACTACAGGGATAGAGGTGAGGCCCGAAAGTTCTACCAAAAGGTTAAAAATAACGGTATTGGAACAGGGACCCCCACCTATAAGGACAGAGACGGAAATCTGGTCACGGACACTCAGAGTGTGCTGCAAATATGGAGGGAACACTTTCAATCTCTTCTCGTTCCCGAAGGCAGCATAAGTGACGAAATCGCACCAATCATCGACGATGGAGTAGACTGTCCACCACCGAGCCAAAACGAGATCAGCACGGCAATTGCGCGGCTTAAAAATAATAAAGCTGCGGGAGTCGATGGACTGCCAACAGAGCTTTTTATAGCCGGGGGCGGTGACCTGGTCACATGTATGCACCAGCTGACAAACACGATTTGGCTCAAGGACTGCATGCTCGATGATTGGAATCTGAGTGTCCTATGTCCGTGCTTATGAAAGGCGATCCTAGTGTATGTATCAACTATCGCGGGATTAGCCTTTTACCCATCGCATAAAAGGTCGTGTGTAGTGTATTATGTGAAAGATTAAAGCCCATTCTGGCGAACTTGATTGGACCTTATCAGTGTGGCTTAAGACCTGGTAAATCCACCACCGACCAGATATTCACTCTACGACAAATCCTGGAGAAGACCCAAGAAATGCAGATCGATACCTACCATCCAGCTACATTTGACAGTCCGATACGACAGAAATTGTTGGATGCTATGGCTGAGTTTGGTATCCCCGCAAAGCTAATTCGACTCTGCGGGATGACACTGACTGACACGAAGTCTTCAGTGAAAATTGTCAAAAATCTGTCAGACTACCAAGCGAGGCTTTAGACTAGACGATAGTCTGTCCTGCCATCTCTTTAACATCGTAAAAAAGTTGATCATGCGGAAAGCAGCAGTAAACAGGAATGGCACCATATTTAACAAAAGCCACATGTTGCTCGCGTATGCTGATGATATAGATATTATTGGACGTGGATTGTGAGATGTTACTGTGGTTTTTTCTGAAGTGGGTCTGGTGATAAACGAGGACAAAACCAAGTTATTTGTTTCAACGGACAAAGAGTCCACTTGTCTGGGACGCTGCGTGAACTTTGACAACTATAACTATGAAGTGGTAGATGATTTTGTCTACCTTGGCTCCGCCATAAACAAAAATAATAATGTCAGCCTCGAAATCAAAAGACGAGTATTGATCGCTATCCGCTGCTACTATGCGCTAAGCAAGCGATTTAACGACAAAGCGCTCTCTCAAAGAACAAAGATCCAGCTCAACCAGACTCTGATCTTACCTGTCTTGCTCTACAGCGCAGAATCGTGGGTAATGACACAAGCGGATCAATCTATTCTGGAAGTCTTCGAGAGAAAAATACTCCGCAAAATATTTGGACCCTTCATCGTCAATGGCGAGTAGCGTTGTCGGGCTGTATGAGCTGTACAACGACATCGACGTGGTCAAGCGCGTTCAAATAGACCGAATGCGCTGGCTTGGACACGTTGTACGAATGGACGAAAACGCTCCGGCTCGAAAAGTCTTCGGCAATAAACTCGATGAGCGGCGCAGGAGAGGGCGACCAAAACTCCGATGGACCAGGTGACGGAACTGTTAAGTAAGCTTGGTATGACGAACTATCTACGGAGCGCAAAAGACCGAAGCGCTTGGAATGGTTTTCTACGTGCGGCTACTGATAGATGAATTTCTGTCGTTGCTGCCAGTAAGGAAGAAGATGAAGAGACTTAGACATGTGGTCTCATAGATGATCTTGTCTATCTTGAAATCCAGTGACGATTATTGATCGCTAGTCGCTGCTACTACGAGTGGCCGAATAGCTAATAAGTGGCCGAATAGCTAATAATCGCATCGAGTCAAAATTAATGTACATCCCGCTGTTTTGTGTATACGCCCCGACCGAAGACAAAGATGAGGACAATAAACATGCATTCTATTAACGCCTTGAGGAAATATAAGACCTGGATATGGCATTACAAACGTTTTGAGTGATTTAAATGCTTAAAATAGAAAGATACTTCTGCATGCCATCTAGATAGCCAATGACTATTTCAACTAACACTCTCAATTACTTCCAACAAATATCCCTAGTTCTGATGTTCCCGACACACAGTGGCAGCATATTGCGAATTCTATGACCAGTGCAGAAACGACCGTACAGGGTTATGAAAAGTCACGCTCAGACAAGTCCTAGTACGATGATGCAGCCAATATTAACGCGTGTGGTGACCAAACGATACAATGGCAAGAGGAGAGAGATGAAACGTCTTTTAGGCAAAAGAAGCATCTAGGGAAGAAAAGAGAAAGCCAGGATATCAAAAATTGCAGGGATAGAGGTTGATATAACTGAGTTTGGCTTTTCTGTGAGGCTGATACAGTATGAAACTGGCTGACAAGAAGCCTACAGTGAAATTAGGCAAAACTCTGGCTGATACATTTTCCAGGACAAATTCAAGTTATTTGTTTCAATGGACAAAGTGTTTACTCTTTTGCGACGCTGCGTGATCATTGACAACTAAAACAATGAAGTAATAGATGATGTTGTCTATCTTGAAATCCAGTGACGATTATTGATCGCTAGTCGCTGCTACTACGAGCTAAGCAATCGATGTAATGACAAAACTCGCCCTCGATGAACAAAAATTCAACTGTACCGTACTGACACAATCGGATCAATCTATTCTGGGAGTATTTGAGAGAAAACCAGTAAGAAATATTCAACCCGGCAAACCCGACATACATATACCCTTACCCTCAGTAAAACATGCAATTTTCTATTAGATTGATATTAATAATCGATTTCTAAAGTGGGCGGAGTGGTACATTTGTATGGGAGGTACCAGTAGGGGCACGGCTAGACTTTCAGTGTTTTCTCCAAAACTTTGTCCTGCTATAGCTTTATTAAATACATAATTTGGGTACGATCCCGTTGGGTGATATTATTACTCGATTTGTAAAGTGAGCGGAATGATATATTTGTATGGGAGGCACCAAAAGGGGCGTGTCATGTAGCACATTTTGAATACCGTAAGTAGTTTTGGGTAAATATTAATTCGTGCCAAATTTCAAAACATTTGGTTGCGTCTTTTGAAAGTTATCATGTTTACCAGCCGTACAGCCAGATAGACATGGCTCAAACGACTTAAAAAGTCTTGAAACGAATTTGGTTTAAAAAAAACCTGGGGTCTAAATAGACTTCTTCTGTGTGTTACACTTTTCGTATAAAATTTTATATGCCCTCCTACCCGTAGTTTGAGGATATAAAAAGTTAAAGCCTTCGTCGTTAACGGCTGGCTCGAATATACCTCGGCTCGTGTGTACTATAAGCTGCTTGAGCTGTTGGCATCGAAGTAGTCAGGCGCGTTCAAATAGAATGAAAATGTTATACGAATGAATGAAAATGCTCTAGCTCGAAAAGTTTTCAGAAACATAATCGATGACCAGCATAGAAGGGGCCGAACAAACCTTCGTTGGATGGACCAGGTGACAGATCTCTTATTAAAACTCTGTATGGTGTACTATCTATGGAGCGCAAATGACCGTAGGCTTGAAATTCTTTTCTACTTGTGGCTACTGATAGATGAATTGCTGTTGTTGCTGCCAAATAAGAAGATGTAGAATTGAATATTGGTTTAATAACGACAGTATAAAAAACCAAAAATTTCTTATCGATTTTTGCGGAGTAGTTCCTCATAAATCGGATAATACTGGGTGGCTGATGGAAGCCGCTTCATAACATATTTTCTACCTAAGTAATCTTTAGTTTTTCTGAGGAGCCAACGGTAGGTTGAGTTTCTTCAAATGAGCCTAATAGAAATTTGTTTGCGATGTATGGCCCGACACCTCACTGTGACGTGAATCGAATGACCGAATTCGCCCTCAATATTGCGCAGTAGAAAAGCCAAAAATTTTATGATATATTTCATAATAATTCAGAAGTAAACAAATTTGAAATAAATTTGTTTAGTTTCCACTATAAACAAACAAAAACAAAGAGATTTAAATGCAGTCAATTATTTGTTGCTAAAATACAATTTAATTCGTCTTTTTCAGTATATACATATAAAATGTTCGCATATGTTCATTATCGTGGAAACACATCTTAACATTCAGTCTCTAATCCTCTAACTAACTTCAATAGCTAAAACGCTTGCAGCATAATATGAACTCATTTTCAAGTCAATCAAAGCAAATAATTTATATATACACGGAATACAGTCATACAGAGAAATACACCACACGAATAATATTAATGTATTAAACTGCTGGCTAAGGTCAAATACATATGTTGCACATGTCCATAAGAGCGCGCCGGGCACAATCACAAGCAGCGCGGGTGAGCGCATGCGCGCCCCATATACATGCAAAAATATAAACATTCAACTCTTGCCAAAAGATCTGTGCGATAGCAGTGCGGTTACAAAAGCTGCTGTTGGCAACGAGATGGCAGCCAAATGGAATCTTAGATTTAAGTTGCGCAGCAATTGAAGAAAATCTTGAAAACAACTTCTGCTTAGATTAAGCCTCACATGCTGGATGATATTTGAATGTGCGTTTGCTGCTATGTATTTATATTGTATATTTTTGTGGCAAGACAAGAGTTTAGTAAGTTTAATAAATTTTAAGTTGTGTGCAAATAAATGCCCCAAAGGGTTTTACTAGCTGACGTCTAAAATTACTATATTAACGAGTAACCCCCCTCCACCCAACACAACATATAACAAATTATACGCAATATTTTGTTTGATCTTTTACATAAATGAAGATATCAAAATGGATTAATAGAAATTTATGATATATGAGCAAATGGAGGAAATTATATTCAGAAAAATAATTAAATGTTAATAGAAACTTGTTGTTGTTACAACTATCACGATAACTGTATTACTTACACATTTAAATGTTGTAGCCAAAAAGTATTTCTTACCAAGGATTACGTTTAAAGAAGAAAATTTTCATCATTTTAATACTTTACATTATCCCCTTGTTAATTACTGCATTACATTCCGCAACATTTCACTTTCCCCTTTAACAAACCTTGGCCTTCATTCCTTGTATTCATTCTTCTCTAGCAATCTCAACTGCATAAACCATAAGATGAAGAATAATCACAGACATTTAATCAATTTTTTTGTAGCAGCCATTTGTGATGGAAGTAGTCTACTTACATTTTTAATAACACCTTTTTTTGCCATTGAAATTTATAACCTTCATAAGTTGAAATCACAAAATTTATGACTACACTTAAGTTCCTGTTGCACTACTTTATTTTAATAAACTTTACATTTTTTCTTGTTGTTGCACTGCGAGAGAACATAGCGAGCGATGCGACTTCTACTTTTGTTGCAGTTTACTGGGCGCTTATCTAAGAAGAGGCGCCGGTATTCCTGGTAATTAACTCCTCTTGCATAAGACGCCGCGCGCAGCATCAACCACTGGGTAACAATAGCCACAAATGTAGAGGCGCTAGTACTAGCAGCATTACACTGCACAAATCTAGAGCAATACAATTTTAATGCGTTGCATTTATTCGACTTTTCTGCCGATGTGTTAGTTCTATACAGAAAATAAGCGAAATGGCCTATGTCAAACAAACGTTTAAAGTGGTAACAGTTGTAGTAAGAGTATACAGCATCAGACGAATGCTGATGATGTCGCGGTGGTGATTTTTATTTTACAAACTTCAGGAGTTTTTGCTGGTGTTTTGTTGCTTTCAAATAAGAGTGGAACTGAGTGAAAAAAAGAAACAACACCAACCATAGCCGACAATATTTCGCCAGATACTCGTGTCATTTGCGTAATTTGAATATCAATCAAGTGGATCGCGTATCTCTTTTATTTATACAATGCACTTGCGCAAACTTTGTTTTTGTCCCTGATCTCGTTCATCTTTAACTGTGTGGTTATAGTATAAAGCCCAATGAAAAATTTGAGCATGTTTACTTGGGAACTGTAATACAAATTATAATGGATAGAAAGAAGTATGTTAAACTACTTAAGTTAAAACTACCATAATTTTGTGTGGCTACTTACTGTTCTTTAGTAGCCCAGATATTTATCGGTAATCAAAATCGGTAATATTCCTTGTATAGAAATAAAATTTGTTGTGCGTTAGTAAGGCCATCACTTGGACCTATTTGACTAAATTTTCTATGATGCACGTAATACCACGAGAATGGTTTTTATAAAAAAAATTGGCAACGCCCACATCTATATATATAACCAGTACAGAAATTTCAGTCAGATAAACTGACTGATAAATACCATCACCCAATATAAGATATTATTGAACTCATGGGACATAGAAATTAACCGATGTTTACTTAAAATTCATTATGCATTATTATATAGCTGCTTGTGGAGCGTAAACGGTTGTAGATAGGACTTTGGGTCAGTTATTTATATGGGAGGTGCCAAAAGGGGTGTGTCAAATAGTTAGGTCTACTGAGGTTTTGCCTCATATTACAAGATAAACTAACTGACCAACTTTTATTATATAGTCCATATTCATTCCTGACTCATATTTTCATAATCGTACAACTTTCGCATAATTTGACTGAATTCAGTGTACTTGCAACAAAGATAAGTATGTAAGACTATGGGGGTGAGTTCGGTCATTTGTATGGGAGGTACTAGAAGGGGTGTGTCAAGTAGTTAGGTTTTCTGGGGTTTGCCTCCTATCGTAATATAAACTTATCGACCAATTTTCATTACCCCCAAAAGTCCCTTTGGAAGTTATGGGAGAAATATTATTTTTCAAAAATAGGTCATTTTGTATGGGAGGTGCCAGAATGCGTGAACCAATATAGTCCATATTCATTCGTGAGTCCCATTTTTATAAGCGAACATCATACTGATTTTAGTGAATTGAGTGAATTTAGTTTACTTACAAAAATGATATGTATGTAAAACCTTGAGGGTCAATTAGGTCATTTGTATGGGAGGTACCAGAAGGGGTATGGCAAAGGTTTCGGGTTTCTTAGGGTATGTCTAGGTATGTCTACTCTTGCAAGATAAATAAACTGACTAAATTTAAAGTTTGGAAGTTTTAAAAAAAATATAAATTATCCAAAAATAGGTAATTTTGTATGGGAGGTACCAGAAGGGGTGGAGCTATTCTGCCCATTTACAATCCCATAAGTTCGTATTAAAAATATTAATACTGGTAAATTTTCATACCGATCCGTTAAGGTTTACTCGAGTTATCCTGCTGACCAGCCAGCCATCCAGCCAGCCAGACAGACGGACATAGCTCAATCGTCTTAAAAGGTCCTGAAACGAATTTAGTCTTAAGATACTTGGGGTCTAACTCGTCTCCTTTAATGCGTTACGCATTTTTTCATATCAAATGATATATACCCTCATCCCTTAGGGTGATGGTATTAAAATGGTGAAAAATGTATAGTAATTCATCAATTGAGAACGGCTGGGCCGATTTTGCTCAACATTTTGTTCAGTTGTTCGTAATTGTCAGGAGAAGGTTTATGTGAAAGAAAATTTTGGGAAAATCTTCCGGAAAATTGGAAAAATAGAAAAATGCCATTTGTATGGAATTTGGTATGTAATTGTTACGACATAGATTTTCGAATAGAAAAATAGAAAATTTTTGTTGAAGAATTCGGAAAACTCCGGAAAAATTAAAAAAATCTGAATTTTTTTTCCGACGAAATTCTGCATTTTGTCTTATGACTTAATAAATTTGAACGATGTTACTATGAAAAATATCGGAAAAATATTCCGAAATTACTTTTCGAATGAAAAAATAGAATAATTCTTGGTGGAAAACTCGAAAAAACTCCAAAACTTGGATTTTTTTGACGAAATTTTGGATTGTACTACTTGATTTGATGAAAATCGCAAATTGAATTTTTGTATAACATTGTGTTTGCAATTGCTCCGTAGTAGCTATTCGAATGGAAAATTGTTTTTGGAAAATTACGGAAAAAGTGAAAAAAAAAATTATATTTTTTTTCGACGAAATTTTGCATTTTACCTAGTGATGGCAAATGAAAAAGAATAATCGATTTATTAATCATATTTTAATCAAAATGACAAATAATTAATCGCGATTAATTGGAAACAATTAATCGATTAATCTGTTGTTTGCGAAACCAACAACAAAATATTTTGTTTGAAAGCCGACGGCTTTTTCAACATCAACAAACAATACAAGAAAGAAGTTTAGCAAATGGTTTCTCATAGTGAATGGTTGTGAAGTTTTTCGAGTCTATGCACTCAAGAAAGAATTCTCATTTTGTTGTGAATTCTGGCGCAAAAGACTTGATAAACAATTTGCATCCTAAACAGCTGTACAGACTGCCTGACACTATGACTCATTCTGCTATGAACTTCTTTCAAAAAAAAAAACACAAAATAAATTCCAAATCAAGAATTTATTCGTTTAGTACAGAATTTAAAAATAGGTGCCTTGATAGCCGTTTTGTGGTTAATCTCTTCCGTTTTTACGTTACTATTGCACCCGCTTTTGAAAAAAGCCGCTCTGATGGTACAGATGTACCAATCAAAAACCAATATTTTTGTGCAAGAGAGTACAGCTAAGGGTAGACCGATTTCATTTCTTCCCGTGCGTCTATTACATTTCGCTTTAATTCTAGTACTGGAGCATTGACAAAGAAGATTAGTTCATCTTGAGGAAGTGTTGAGTCATTGTCCTTCCTTCTTCGTGTGTGGGCTAAAGATTTATGGTGCGCCCATAAATCAAATTCAGCATCACCAGCAGAAGACGTTTCACTGCCGCTACCAATGCTGCGTCGTCAGCCGTCAAATCTCAATGAATACACTTGGCGGCTGGCGACGAATCTTTTCTGTTCCTGGATGTCTATCGATTATTATTTGAAATAATCGATTAATTAAATTAATCGAAGGAAAATTTACGATATAATTAAATCGTTAATTGAAAGAAAATAATCGATTTTTACCAATTTTTCGATTAATCGTGCCATCACTAATTTTAACGTATGATTTGATAATTTTGGACGATGTTAATGTGAAAAATTTCGAATTATTATTCCTAAATGACTTCGAATGGGAAAATAGAAAAATTCTTGGTGGAAAACTCGGAAAATTCCGAAAAAAAATTCGAAAAAACGGCTGGTCCGATTTTTTTTTTAAAAATTGGGCGGCTCCACGCCCCTTTTTTCAAATATCTCTGTGACGGCTTTTCCAATAGTCCGATCGATAAAAAAATTTTAACATGAGGTACTGTTGACCTGTAGATAGTTCCTGACTACATTTGGTTGTAATTGGATAAAGGGGCGTGGCAACGCCCCTACAACTTGAAAATCGAAAGGGCTATATCTCATAAACTATCATAGGTATGAATATGAGATTTGGCATATATGTTGTTGGAGCATTATTAATTACAGGCAGGGTGCAAGTGGGCGGTGCCACGCCCTCTTTTCAAAAATCGCTCTAACGGCTTTTCTAATAGACCGATTGATACGAAAATTTTACCAAGTGGTACTGTTGACCTGTTGATAGTCCCTGGATATATTTGGTTGTGATTGGATAAATGGGCGTGGCACCGCCCATACAACTTGAAAATCAAAAGGGCTATATCTCATGAACTATCAGAGGTATGAAGATGAGATTTTGTATATATGTTGTTCGTACAGTTAGAATTACAGACGAGGTAAAAGTGGGCGGTGCCACGCCCTCTTTTCAAAAATCGCTCTAACGGCTTTTCTAATAGACCGATTGATACGAAAATTTTACCAAGTGGTACTGTTGACCTGTTGATAGTCCCTGGCTATATTTGGTTGTGATTGGATAAAGGGGCGTGGCACCGCCATACAACTTGAAAATTGAAACGGCTTCAGGGGTATGAAGATGAGATTTGGTATATATGTTATTGGAGCAGTATTAATTACTGCCAGGGAGGAAGAAGGCGGTGCCACACCACTTTTTCAAAAATCGCTCTGACGGCTTTTCTAATTGACTGATTTATAAGATAATTTTAAAAAGTGGTACTAATGACCTGTTGTAAGTCACTGGCTGTACTTAGTTGTGATTGGATAAAGGAGCGTGGCACCGCCCATACAACTTTAAAGTAAAAAAGACTATATCTCATGAACTATCAGTGGTATGAAGATGTGATTTGTTACATATGTTGTTGTTGCTGTATGAATTAGAGTAATGGTGGAAGTGGGCTGTTCCACACCCCTTTTAAAACAAACAGTAATAACTGTAAAAATTCCAAAAAAAGAACATTGCTGTTCGCCTAGAGATATGAACAGTAAGGTGGGCCAATTTTTTTATTCGCAAAAATCGTAACCAAAATTGGAATCTACGATGAATTGTAAGAAAATTTCAACAAAAAACTTTGTGTCTAAAATCAATTCCTAGCTCGCGCTGGAAAGCATAAAGATTTCTGTTAGAGATTTTTTTTGTTGTTTTTAAATGAGGACAATCCGAAAACTGCAGATATTTATTTTTCGAGACCTTCTGCGTAAAACTAACTTCCCAGCAAACTAAATGAGATATTACAGAACCAAATCTATGTATTGGTTAAAAAGTTATGGCCTCTGAGATTTGGCATACGGAAATTAAGTTTTTAAAAATCATTTTTCAGAATATTGGGCGGGATCCAAAACAATGTCAAAAATATGCTATTCTCATCGTCTTGGTCTCCAAACATCGGAATGGAAGGTCTGACGTAACTGAAAAATTGCTAGAAATTTATCTCAACCTGAAATCTTCTTGCTTCTCAGCGCGAACTAGGAATTGATTGTAGACATATAGTTTCTAAGTGAATATTCTACGAATTTAACGTACTTTTCGATACTGGTATACGATTACCACATTTTTTTAGACGCGAACAAATTGTTCCGCCCTAATCAACAGGCTAATTGGAACTTAATAAGTAAAAAGTGCCGAGGCGCTCCCCACGCACTTCAATAGTTGAATTTATAAACTGTATCAAATAATGGTCCATACATCAGTTACTTTTCATTTACTTTTCAGGAGAGCGAATCGGTAATAAATAATACATATAGAAAAATAAAGCAATATTCATTGTAGTTATACTGGAAAACACCTTTTGTTTTATTGGGGCACAATTTAAATTTTTATAGTATGTCAGAGGTAACATTAGCAAACATTTGTAAATAACCTATGTATGGGGTAATTTTTTTTTTGACGTATAGAATTTCTGATAATTATAAGTTTAAATCTAGCTGTCATACTAATGAAGTGTGATAGACTTTCTTTTAGTATACTTTGCAAAATCACCATGTAAAAACTACACAAGAACAACGTTTACAAATCTTGCAAATTTATTTTCAAAATGCACGTTCTGTTCGCTATACTTATGTACCCCTTTGTGAAGTTGAGGGTGCATATAATGATCCATCTGAGCAGCTTATAGAAGCCATCGACGCTGCAGACGTAAGTGTGACAGGGGAGTCGAATTTATCGAACCGACGCCGTTATCAGCAACTCGGTCTCTGCAAATGCTGAAGAAAGAACTTGGCCTACATCTATATAAGGTCTAACTGGTGGAAGAATTTGAGCCAGTGGATGATCAATTGATTTTTTTTATTTATCATGTCATTGCACATTATTTGAAGGAGAAATGGTTCCAACACGACGGTGTAATATGCCACACAGCGCGTGAGACCATCACTTTGTTAAGCCAAACGTTGGTGACCGAATTATCTCCAAAAATGGTAATATTAGTTCAATACAACAATAGTATTTCGGAATATTCTTGATCCGTGTGAGAAGAAGACATAACAAAAGAAGTTTTTATGCCTAAAGGCATGAAGCTTCAAACTGAATTTTCATTTGCGGTCAATAGGCGAAGGCATAACAAAAATGTTTTTTTATGACCAAAGAGATAGTTAGTATACAGACGTTTCCCGCTACTACAGATAAATATAAAAATTAAATTTTGATCTTAAGAGGAATGTCTGTTTTCGATTTGTGAAAGAAGTGTTTTATCTCCCTACATACAGACAGATGAACTTTTTACTATCGTCATAGAACCTATCATATTTAGAATTTAAAACAATAAAATTTAATAAGTTAACTTCCATGTTAAGAAGTTACTTGAAATTAGTAACATAAGTTAATAAACTCAACATATTATTGTCGAGCTTAAGTACCGTTTTAAAGTACTTTGTAGACCTAAATGTGAAATATATTACAAGTTAATATGCAATAGAGAAGCATTGCCGGGCCCACTAGTATATACATATATATAAATGATCAGCATCGAAATCTGAGTCGATTTAAAGGTGACCGTCTGTCTGTCCCCGCGATTACAGCTGCAGTTTAAGAGATATCCAGCTAAAATTTGGAATGCCAGCTTCTATCCTCAAAGCGGAGGTTAAGTTCTAAGATGAGCCAAAAACTGCTCCCACCTCCCATACAAACTCCCCCTTTTTGGGGTCTGTCCCTGCGATTACAGCCGTAGTTTTAGGGCAATCAAGCTGAAATGTTGTATGTGAGCTTCACTACACTAAGCGGAGGTTGAGTAGTAAGATGAGACCGATCGGTCAAAAACTACTCTCACCTCCCATACAAAATACCTCTTTTTGGGGGTGTCCGTATGTCAGTCGCCGCGATTACAGTAGTAATTTAAGAGCAATCAAGCTGAAATATTTTATGAAAGCTTTTCTGCTCTAAGCGGCGTATTTTAAGAGGTATATAGCTGACATTTTGTACGCAAGATTCAATATCTAAGCGGAGGCTACTTTCTAAGATAAGCAATGTCGGTCAAAAACTACTCCCACCTCCCATTCAAACTACCTTTTTGGGGTGTACGCGTAACTGCCCCCGTGATTATAGCCGATGGTTTGGAAATATTGAGCTGAAATTGTTTATGCAAGCTTTAGTTCCATAATGGGAGCTTACATTGTAAGATGAGCAATATCGGACGAATACTTCTCCCACCTTCGATACAAACTCCCCATATTTGGGGCTGTCCGTCTGTATGTCCCTATAGTTTATGAGCTTTCGGGCTGAAATTTGGTATGTAAGCTTCTGTCCAGAAGCAGAGGTTAAGTTCCAAGATAAGCATGATCATGATTTAAACTACTCCCACATCCCATACAACTTCCCATTTTTGGGGAGTTACAAAATTCATAAAAATAACCTCCAACTCACCAACTCATAAACTTATTTTTAAATCTAATAAAATCGATACAAAATTACTGACAAAATGGATGTGTGAAGCTAAAAGTAACGTCCACTTCTCACCAACTCCCCTGTTTTGTGGTACAAAGTTTAATAACATATAGTTTTAGTGCAAATAACCAGTTTTACCACCATTTTTACAAACGGTGAATGGTATCTGAAGATAACCGCCTTATCTTCGGCATAGCCGAAGATAACCGCCTTACTAGTTTTTTTTTGATCAGGGCCAAATTCCCTTGTCGATACTATTATACTGAAACCTCGTTGCACGCACATCCATATTACTTGCAGCTAGCCGGTCCAAACCCGTAGTTAGATAGGTTGTTATGTATACATATTAAATTTGCTGATAAATAGACCGAGAACATTTCCCTTCCTATATGTTTGCTCTACTCACTAGTAGAATGTATTTTTTATCCCATCGAAAATATCTTCCGTCGGGACATGTACACAAATATGCTGAATGTAAAAGTATTGCGCCTTGATACAGATTGTGGCTATTTGATTACCAACAGGACTAAATCACGAGACAAAAGGTCTAAATATCTTGTCAATTTCAAATCCCAATCCGATTAGGTGCTTCTTTTTCGCATGGCTATAATGAGTGCCTCAACTTTTACGTCGTCTTCATTCTCGTCCTGTCTATCTCATAGCATAGACGGCTCTAATGTCAGCCATATATTTGCTTCCAGGCAGATAGTACCGCCTTGTCTATAAAATCCAAACATTTCAGGTAAATATCCATATTAATTGCCCCTATAACATTTGCGGGGGACGTCACCATCGCCGGTCACCGACAACTGTGAAAAAAAAAATCATAAAACAACGTGTGACGGCTGCAAATGGAAGTTTCACGTTGCACTTCTACGACACCCTATGTGTTTTTATATTCGTATGAAATGTATAATAATATCGAAATTTTTTAAATCGATCTTTGTATCTAAATTTCTTATTAACCACCTAAGCTAATGTAAGGAGGGTTCTTTACATCCGTTTTTAGTTTGCTCTATAAAACCATTTAAATTTACAAAAAATGTAACAATGTTAAAAATGTTCAAAAGTGGTAGTTTTTAATATTTTAAGCCACTCATATATCCATTTTAAACTTTTAACATATTAATTTATTACACCAAATTCATACAGAATGATATCCCTTCGCTCTGCAAAATCATATTGACAGCTTCCAAAAATTTCTCTGGGTTTTCTTTGGTATCATCTGAACGCATATCGTCTGCATCTTTCGTCCAGCAGGTGTATAAAGTATTTATAACCGAATGGTGTAATACGCTCCGCTTCTTTTGTTGTTGTTGTTGTTGCTGTTATTGTCGTTTCATTTGTTTTCGTTACGGCTACCAATGTTGCGACTCGATGCTGGCTGCAACACACAACAGTAGCTGCATTAAATGTTGTTACTTTGTGTTATCTATGATTTCATCTGATGTTGTAAATATGCCGCTTTGAGTTAAAGAAAAACTCAAACGGCCAAAGCAACAGCAACAGCATCAGTAACGACGTACTTAACTCTGTGAGGAAAAATTACAGCCGTAGCGATGGCAGCAACAAAATTGTTGGCTTAATTGATAAATTCGATTGGAATTTTAAAATTTCAAGATAATAAAAACGCAAATATTTACTTTAAATGGTTTTAATGTTAATTCTGTTGCGGTTTTGTTTGTGTTGTTGTTGTCGTTTTTTCTTTGTGTGTATTGTGAATAGCAGCAACGGGGTCTTAAGTACAGCATTGCAACAACAAAAAATTCTGAGAATTTTAATAATTATTAATTAATAATGTTTGGGGGTTAAATGAAATAATTTATGGAATTTATGATATTGAAATTTTTAGACAATATAAGTAAGCGTTGTCTGTTTTTTGTGTAAATGAATTAATAATAATAAACTTGATTGATAGATTTTGTACAATTTTGGATCAACTAAGAATTTTTGAGGTTTGGTTCTTAAGTCTTTTGTTTTTGGTGTTTACCAATAAAGTTTAGAAGATACAGACAAATTGGCGCAAGCCATATGTGATTAGATTTACCGACAATGTTTCTTTGATTTATCAATACTGGTAGCGGATTTATTCATATCTAAGGAAGAGTCTCCTTTTTTAGCGCTTATATATACAAATATTAGTTATATCGGTATTTTCAAACGGGGTCCTTCTAGTTGATCTAAAACAAGTTCCGCGTTATACCTCACATTGATTGAGTCCAGAATCCTGGTATGGCCATGCTCTCGTGGCATCTAAACACTTTGCTGTGTTCGCTCTAACCAGTTCAGGATCATAAATAATGGCTTAGTTGTAGTAGTTCTAAGTGCCCCTATTATCATGATTGCCACCAGTCTTATAATGCGCTCGAATTTCAGTTTTTGGCCCATCGTCATTAGAAGAATATTGATGTTGAGATACCATATTAGTGGAGAGAGCACTCCTCCTTGTGGAGTACCACGAACCGCCACCTTAGAAATATTTGATACTACCAGACTAGATCCAATGCCCCTAAAACTTTGGAGTATATCAACTAGGGTGGCACCTGGGCAACGTTGTTCGTGAAATTTGAAATTTAATCATGGATAGCGGCAAATAGTGACCTACGACCCCTGATGGTTGGGATAGCCATCCGTCTTCAGATCCTTTAATTGGCTATGAAAACACAAGTAAGAAAAAGTAACAGACGGAACCTCCCAAATGATGACGACCTCGCAAACGTAATAAGGACTATGATGTAAAGATATACACCTGGAACGTCCGGACTCTCTATAGAAAAGGTGCCACTATCCGACTGAAGGATGTATTCAAAAAATATAATGCTGACATCACGCACAATATTGAGCGGAGCGAAAAATGCACGTAACCAAACACAAAGAAAGCTGGACATCGCGAAGCTACAAACCCCAGAGATAGCCACTGCCAGAGATAGCTTTAGCCTTTTACCTATTGCATATAAGGTCCTGTCGAATGTACTATGTGAAAGGCTAAAGCCAGTGTTATCTAACCTGATCGGGTCTTATCAATGTGGCTGTTGACCTGGTAAATCAACAACTGACCAGACATTCACACTTTGGAAAATCATGGGAAAGACCCAAGAGAAACACATAAATGCGTACCATCTTTTCGACGATTATAAAGCTGCCTTCGACAGCCCGAAACGGCAGCAATTACTCGAAGCCAAATTACTCTGCCTTTGCGGAATGACGCTGACTGACACGAAATCTTTAGTGAAGATTGGCAAGGACTTTACAAAGCCATTCTATGCCACACGAGGCCTAAAACAAGGGCAACGCCTATCGTGTGACCTCTTTACCGTAGTGATAGATATGATAATGAGGAAAGCTGCAGCAAACACGGATGGTACGAAATTCAACAGAAGCGGTGGAACACTGCAGTATGTGACTGCAGCCTTCGAAAATAGGTCTAATGGCCAACGAGGACAAAAAGAAGTTATTAGTTTCAACGAACCAAAAAACTACTCGTTTGGGAAACTGCGTAAACGTTGACAACTATAATTTCGATGTGTTGGATTATTTTATCTTCCTAGGCTCTGCCATCATCAAAACAAATAATGTGAGATCAGGAGAAGAATCCTGCTTGCTAATAAATGCTACTATGGACTAGCAAGCGATTTAAAGAAAGAGCCCTCTCTCGACGAACCAAAATCTAGCTAAACCATATACTGGTGCTACACGTCTTGATGGTTGAGGTTCAGAATCCTGTGTTATAACATAATCGGATAAATAGGTTCTTGCAGTATTCAAGAGAAAAATACTCCGTTAAATATATGGCCCATTATCATCAACGAAGGTTACTGAGATACTTGCAAAACTTGGTGTGACTAACGGGTGAAGAAGCGCAGAAGATTGAAGCGCTTATAATATTTTTCTATGTGCGGTATATAATCCAATAGTATTGCAACAAAGTACCAGCCAAGCAAGTATCAACTAGTGAGATGTCCGATGGAGTAATCTCCAGTTTTTTATTGATTAAATAACAGATTCAGGTTTGGCACTTGTGAAAGCTCCCTCGATGTCCAGGAAGACGGTGAGAGAGCATTCCTTGTAGTTCTGGTATCCTTTTATAATACTGATTA